>JAARMF010000581.1:10471-21607 GCA_022844705.1 Toxascaris leonina | reverse complement strand
CCCCCCCCCCCCCCCCCCCCCACTCTCCTATGAAACGCACCGCACGTGACTCCTAGTGCTACAATGAAACAATAACCCTTATTGATGAACAATAAACGTAATCAAATGAATGTTGTCTTCATTAAACGTTCTACCTTTAGCGTAGAAAACGTCAAAACCAAGTGGCCGATAAGCTAACAAAAATGACAATACAACATATGAAAAAAGCGAGAGAACCTCACCTCAACGTAGTATCATCTCAAAGAGTAAAGTACCACTTTTACGAGTCATAAATTTAACAACTCCTGTTATAAATATCTTGCAAACAAATTGTTCGTCATCACATACGCCGTACGACTGAAGATATTTCAGTGGCATCCTCAGATGTCCTCATAGAAATGATTATGCAGAAGGAACCTCACGAACATGTCAATAAGACATCAAATACCTTCTATGCTCGAATATAAGTCTCTTAGCTCGAGCAGTAATAAAACTCTTTGGAGAACGAAACCGCCCGCAATACAAATATATGAACTCTCCACTCCAGAGCTGTGAAAAACAAAAGTGCTGCGTTTGGAGTGGATGACTATTGGAGTCGAATTAAGATTTCCCAATCCCTCAAGAAGAAACTCAAATCGGATTTGGAAACTATTTCAAAAACGTTAAAGTAAGTATGAAGTTTATTCTCAGAACGATGGAGGGGGAGTGGAGGCGAATGCGGATGCGAAATGATCGATCGATGGATTAAAGATGTTGATCTGATGATGTAACAAAGAGAATGGGCTAATCACCAAAAAATTCAAACAGCGTGAAGCTCAGCAAGGATATTGAAAAAGAAGTCTAAATGGAGCAGAGACTGCGGACGCATCAAAAATATTAAGGATGAAGATAGAGAGTTCCCTGAATGCATTTCTGTGAAGATCATATTTAAAATAAATAAAACTACGACGGATTGCAAACAAATTTGGAATGCTCCAAAGATTTTCTTGTTGCATAAATCATAGCGCTCACTTGACTTCCGTTGAGAATCAACACAAGAAATTCCGATAGAAAACGATCCGACTGCAATGCCGAGTGTGGAATATTCAAAAACTTTGCAGTAGAGATGCTCTCGTGAACTGCCGAATTCCTTTGGTTTCACTCAAATCTCCAAATCATGAATCATCACGTAAATACGCGATTGCATGTTTGTCTTCAGGGAAAAACTCATCTATACATCGCAGTCAAAAAAAAAGAGAAAATTACAGCTGTGACACAAGCATTATCGGTCATGTTGCAATACCGAATACGAACGTGAAAACTTTCGACTCAACTACAAACATTAAGTCAGCTTATATCAGCACTACGCAATGATAAAATAGATAAACCAACGAGCTTTACCGAATGAGAACCCGCAAATCGATCATCGATGAAAGTAAATTAATGACAAAGTGGAGACGTGCGCGAGATAAAACGACACGCTAAATGATTTACAAAGTGACTCGCCCGTCTGAACAACTTGTTTCCAAATTTATGAGCAAAACGGAGAATATATAGACTAGTTCTCTCATATTTCAACCAATCAGACTGACCATACAAAAATTTATTAGATTCGTTCTTTCGTAACCCGATCGCTACGAAATAAAAAATCGAGCAATGGCACTTCAAAATTTCGAGAGGTTCTTTCGAAATGGCTGCCTACACATGTACGAAATGCTGGCATAATGCAAAATGTCCAGTAAATTCCTGAATTTTGGCTTCTATCGTTCTTGACTTGAAACTGTTACGCGGACAGATAGACAGAATCGCAGAATCGCAAACTTACGTGTGCACAGACACCGCACAGCCATAACATGATTCCGCAAGGCAAATTTAAAACAGAAATGACAATTGAGCCGAAACACAAAACTGTAAACTAATTTAGTGCATCTCGACCTCAGCAATTAGCGAAGGAAGATGCGAGCGAGCAAAAAATAGCATTATACAGCAATGCACCAACCAAAGAGAGCGGGCATCATCTCATCGTTATGCATGCTGCCTCTTCGCCTCTCATTCCCCAATCACAAACCACACCAACATTCAACAACATACTCTCCTTCATGTTCAACCATCTGCTCCACACCACATCACGCCATCAACGTTCATTGAATAAATCATATAGGAATAACTACTGCGAGAGATGAGTATCACTATCATTGGAGTAAAAGCTCAATAGCGATAGCAAACAACGCATCGTTCTCTGGTTGGAGATTTTGCAGCCTATTAGAAATATTAGAGCTCAAGATGTACATTTAACTTTCACTACTTTCACTCAAACAGAGACGAAAATCGTTCTCCCCCTCCCCCCGTTCACCTCCTCTCTCTCCTCAATTAGTGAAGTTAATTAGAGAGTAACAGTTTGTCGAAGGCACTATAGAAATGGCACAGGTGGATAACAGGGCATGCACCCTGCAGGTGTTGCAGGTGTTTCTCTGCACATCCCACGTTTTTGTACTTAAGCATTGGCGACGAAAAAAGAATGAGCAAAAGCGACCATAAATCAACGGTGGTGAATGCATATCGTCAAACGTTATATCAAGTGATATTCCCCAAGCGGTCCACCTTTGCAGTCATAAAGCTCGGTCGGACTATCACATAATAGAGGCAATAAAAAAGTCCCGTTTGAGGAGGCTCGCTGCAGTTTGAGCACACTTTAGCCGAAAATATATGCTGGCAAGCTGTGACTCCACAAACCATTTTGGTTTTCTCAAGCACATGGGGAAATCAGAAACGAGTTCCCGTTACCTGCCCTAATGATGTCATTTAGCCTGAAATGAAATCCCCTTTGCTATTTTCCCAAACGACGTCATGTAGCCTGAAATGAACTTCCTATTCCCTGCACGAATGACGTTGCACAGTCTCGAATGAAATCCCTGTTACTTGTCCGACGACGTCATACAGCGTAGGATGAAACCCCTGTTGCTTGCCTAAGTGAAGTCATTAAGTCCGCGCTTCCTCAAGGAAGAAGGCGAGCTAACATTCCAATAAACTGCTTGTCTTCCATAGGCGCAATATAACGATGAAAGTAATCGATGAAAAAAGCTGAAAAAACATAAGTAAACGAGGAGAAAAGAAATGAGCTAAGTTACATCAACGGTAACAGGCAATTCAGCTATGAGAAGGGTGTTAAAGGAGATAATCATATAAAAATTTAAGAAATGCAAAGAAACGTTGATGTGAATTAAAACTAAATAAAACAAAAAAACGTATGAAAACATCAGTCTTAGAGAATGAGTGAAAAGTCTTTCAGAACGAGTCTATTCACCACGACGATCGAATATGCAGCTGAATGGTAATGCAACAAAGATGGTTATAGATTAATTGATGAAGGATCAATTAAAATTCAACGAAATATGTAAAGAGAAGTTTTATTCGATGTTATGAACGCAAATCTACACTGCGAATGCATCTTTTCACATAAATAAATAAAGACTCGTGATCGAATAGGAAGAAAGCCTTTGAAGTAAGAGGGCATTATGTCGGGCACGGAGAAAAAGGATAAACTCTTGCAAATTCACATAAGGTATTAATACTTGCAGACATGTGACAGCAATGATGCAACTCTTCTCCCCTCCTCACAGCGGCGCTCTCCTTAGCCAGCACAGTTGTAAAACGGTATACGCTCTCAATAATTTACAACAACAAAGAAGTTTCAATAACAACTCTTCGATGCCCTCAATAGCTCTCATATACCACTCGCACTTTACTATATTTTCTACTTCATTGTATTCCGTTCATGACAATTCCTCAATATTGTTGCATTACAGGTAATGTGGCTTATACATTGAGAGGTAATCAATTAACCTACAATAAACAAGTATGACGCAGAACAGAAAAGTGGAGGAAGTGAACAAAAACGACGCAAAATTTCCGTCAAAGAAGAGGAAGTACGAAAGCGAATTAAAAAGTTACAGGAATTTGTAGGTGATAAACAAACTTCGCCCAATAGAAACTTTCCATTTCCCGAATTCTCAATTTCCCCTTTCCTTTCCCAGCACTCCTCTTCAACCTGCACAATCGTTTTTTGGGTAGTTTTCAACTGATCATTTTGATAAACTCTTCCCGCCTTTTGTGTTGAGGACGTAGACATTTTGCCACTTATTTTTCTTTTACGGCTGCCGACATGACCGATTCAAAGTAATGGTTGAGCGAGACTATCGACTAAAGAATGAAATTCGCCCTAAAGCGCCATTGCTGCACCGAAAGCTTCGCTGAAGTGCAAAGAGAGTTGAGAAAGAAGCATGTAACGCATCCCCCATCGCCATCAATCACCAATCGCTTAAAGCTAAGTCCAATGCAAATGCAGTCCCTTAAGACGCCCACAACGATCCGCTTAATCGCTCGAAACCTAATGAATTATAAAGAGCCATTGAAGGAGAATGCATCGAAATATCAGCTGCAACCAGCCGTGACCTGTGCAATGCACTCTTGATGTTCTACGAGCGCTTAAAGTCTCCAACCCCTCCCCCCGGTGTGTTAAGGGTAACCTGGAAGCCCAACAGAATACCAAATCTCAAACAGCCGTTTACTTATTTAACACGGCTATTATCAATGCGTCATAGCACTGATCGGCGACAAGTTATTCCCACATAGAACCAATTAGTAAGAAATTTGTCCACTAGTAAACGAGAATAAATGTGCGAGTTACTATCCTTCACTATTCACATTCTGATAACAAGCAATTTGACTGAAAAAAAAGAGACAGAGCAAAACGAAAAAACTGCACTATAAGAGGCTAAAAGGTCATTCATAAAGACGGTGCAGCTATCAGTGTTAATGAGGCAGTCGCCTACTTTTAAGTGCTCTTTGAATAAACATACTTATGTGAGATGCCATCAAAATTTAACTGCGCTATTGAAACGCTCCATCTATGTGAAGAAAATTAATGTACTTCGCAAAGAAGAAATAGTGATGAATTTCCCTTTCCATCACTGTTTCGTTCTCCACTTTGCGAGAAATATTTTTCAAAAACTGACGAACATTACAAAAACGCCGAATAAAAATATGTCGAAAGACGTTAATATATTTTTTTTCATTATTATCAGCGACGACATCAATTGAAAGGATTTAAAATATGCCAAACAAATCACTATTCTAGAAAAGGCGAGAGAGGAACACCTCAAATATTTGCAAAATACAGCAAAAGAAACGAATGAAAACGATGAGGAAATAAGGGTGACGCAATGTGCGATGTCGCAGGAGAAAACTGCCAAAGAATATGCAAAAAGCGATTACATGGATACATCGGTAACTATCAAGCTGAGCAGATAGTAAGTATCTCTTAGCAACCATTAAAAGAGTTCTAAATTGGAGAGGGATATGGCAGGAAAAGGTGTAAGGGAAGCAGGTATTCAAATTAGGAACAAGCAACCAAACGCCATTATGAGACTATTCAAGAAGGGCATAAATATCATAGACTGATCTCACAAAAATCGCCGTAGCGTATCCGATCTAGAATAGACGCATATAGCCTACATACCAAATCTCTACGACAATATCTGCCCCACGCACGATATGCAGAATCGTAACGCACAACCTTCGCGATACACGTTACAAGTATTAAGTCTTTCAGGAGTAAGTGCACAGGTCTGGCCGAACTTTTATCTCCTGCGAACTGTGCGCCGTTTTCGCCTGTGTTCGCCATTCCAACAGTAATTTTGGCTCATTTCACCTTTAAAACCTTCGGGCTCCTTTATTCACCAAAGAATCAAGACTTGGCTCCCTACTCCTACTACCCTCCCCCTCCTCCCTCTCCCCCAACCGAAAAAAAAACGCAGAAAGCTTTCAGTTCATCTCATCTCACAAATCTAAAATTGTGTTCAGCTGGAATTCGGATACTTTCTATAAAAAGCGCTTCCCTCTTCAAAACTGCTTGCATTATTATACAAGCATACATTTCTTTCTAGAAGGAACAGAAGTGAAAATGCTTTTATCGAAGCGAAAACTCTCCAAAGAACAACCTTCCCTTTTGATTTACATATGCATCGTGAATGAGACTTGTACTGAAACGTTCAAATAGCCTTTCGTATTCCGGAATGACCCTCAGTTAGCGAATATTTGCGTGCTAAATTTTTCAGACCCCGAACTACTGGGGTCGGCTCACATAGGAATGCGCTTCAGTGATCCGGAAGAAAGCTTTTTCAAAATTGCAGCAGGATGGAGGAATTATCTAGATGCGAATGGCATAACCTGTTAGTATTTGAATCTCGCGGAAACATAAATAAGTAAACAATATTCCTCACTTCCTCTTTAATTCTGCGCTTCTTTATGATAGATTTCTTTGTAACTCAAAACAGTAAAATTCCTTCAGCAGCTTTTGAAAATATATCTTGACTGTTTAGAAACCGCCATGGAAGGCGAAAAAAAAAACGAGCACGAAGCATCCGACAATGAAAATCAATGCATCGATATCAGCAAATTACACTAAAATAAATATCCTAAAAAGAGGCGCACAACAAACACAAAAGCCGTTGTGCAGCTAAAAAGCAGTCACAACGGAGATATTTGCACAGCACAATCGAGTAATCAAATAATTATGCATCAATCAACGATGCACATTCCATTCGCTTTGTTTTCGAAGAATCCTCATAGCCAAATGGACAATAAAGTCAGCATAAAAAGAGCTTTGAGGGCAACGGGAAGAAAATTATCAGCTTAGCGGCAGTCTTCAGCTCGCTAGAGTACATTTGCTGCTGAATACAACAACGAATAACAAAGCAAGCCGCCTCTCCCCTTCCTCCACCCACACACCAATGACGAATCAATCGAATCAATACAACAACAACTGTATCGCAGCAGGTGGACTAACAATACTGCTACTCGCCTTTTTTATATTATACAAACAGCATTACCGCATGCATGAGACAAGCTATCAGGAAATTATGATCTTTTCCGCGAACTACACTCTCAAAGAAAATACTTTGCCCCTAGCGGCAAATATAAACGAATGCGTTTCGCTCCAAATTTTCTTCAAACGACCGCTAATGTGTAAAGTGGTCTTCTCTGACGAAATCCTTTAAAGTGATTTTAATAGAACTCTTAAAAAGATATATTTATACACTTAACCTCTACCGTCTGACCACTGGTCAATCCACTGGTCATTTCACAGTTCCCCCTCTCCAACAATGGCAAGCATCGTTTTGATTTTTATCGAGGGCTGAAATGTGGAATCGAAAACCAAGTAAACGACGCCCAATATCTGGTGACTATGACTGGCATTGAAGAAGACAAATTACTTTGAAAGGCTAGAATGCATGACGATGGTGTTCCTTTTTTCGTACGCAACATCACCACCTATAATGAAGGCATACGTACAATTGTGCGTTTATAAACGTTACTCACCACATTATCATTATCACTTCCCGTTTGGATGAGTGCTCCTTTAAGAGGATTCAAAAAAAAAAAAAAAAACTTTCGGTGTTAAAATCAATCTCCAAAGAAAGACGAATCTACGAGTGTTTCAACCCTTTAGTTGAAGATTTATGAGAAAGATGCGCACAGATAAGCAATATTGGACACAGCAAGAAAACGGAAGCACTGAATGAAGAGAAGACGAATGAGAAACAAAAAGCAGAATGCAGATATTTGAACGAATCCCTCAGCACTATTCAGAAGAGAAACAAATCAACAAATTAGCCAACCTGCGCGCCTCTGCGTCGTATCCGATGCACATTGTCGGTCACAACATCGGTCTCATCGACAATCTCGGCTTGCAGTATTTCTTCGACGATATCTTCCAATGTTACGATCCCAACTAACTCGTACGTGGGGTCACTTTCTTCTGATTCGACGATGCGCTGTACCATTGCCAGATGATAGTCACCCTGGATGAGTAAGCACAAATCGCAAAACATAACACTGCACTCAGCTATCATCCAGTCCTACAGGTTAAATGTTTCCACATGATGATTACACAACCATTTAACAGCTTCTCTCTTGTTTGTTGTGGCACTACTTTGAGAATGCATCTCACGGTGAGAGTTAAAAATGTTGCGTGTTCGCTCGTATTTCTTGGCCTTCACGTCTCTAGGTCGGTTTTTGCTGTAAACGCTCAACCTGCTCTACCAAACCACAATTGGTGCACTCTTCTTTAGCACCACCTACACATTGTGCACCCTTGACTCGAACCAGTCAACATTCGTCAATAGACATTTTTACATGCATAAGGCAGAAAAAGCAAATCGCCCGAATGGTAATCATTCATAAAACAGATAGAGCCCATAAAACGCGCATCACAGCAACAGCAATCAAAAAACAGCACTCATATTACTTGGCAATAATAAGTTTCGAAGGAATCATAGCCAGGAAGCCGTTTTCATTCCTCTCCCCCAGTTAGGTGTCTCATCTTGGAATGCTGATAAACAGAAACGATAAGTAACACATCCAAACAACCAAGCAACAACGAAAGTTCCTCTCTGAGCGAAGTCTGTGAAAATTTCAGAACAACGAACAATCACATATGCCATTCTGCGAAATGCTGACGATGGTGATAATCCTATCCAAATGAATATTAAGGTTAGCGCGTGAAGAAAATTAATAACAAACAATATTGGAGAACAAAAACAATGCAAGCGAGAAAGCTCATTTGCTCATGTGCGAAGACCGCATAAACATTCTTGAAGACTTTCGCATGCGACGGTTCTCAAGGCGCATTGAGATTCTCAAAAGCCTTCGCATGAACAGACCCTCCAAGCATTGAGCGTTCGCATGCGAATATTATTCCGACATTCATAAACCTTCCTAATAATCACTGTCGCATACCGCATTGCAATGTGTGTATGCATCAGGTTTGTTTCAAAGCACAAAGGCGGGGGTGAAAGGCTTCATAGCTCGTGAAGAGAACAAGTTCATCAAATTGATCTTAACCTCGGCATTTCAAAACGGCGTTTGTTTCAGCTTTGTAATATACCCTTCCTGACTCATAATCTTTCAAACTTCCGTCAATATTTGAATGCCGACGAACCTTCCGAATTGTCCGACTATATATATACACACTCTTTTGCCGTTTTGTGGCCTGAAAACAGCACCGGAGCGCCTCGCTGCAAAGCTCCTCAGGGCCCAAAGTGCCAAGGCACAGAGACCTCTCTGACTCTACGAATCGTCAATCGACAGCAGTTTCTGCTTCGAGGATCCCAAGCAAGACAAAGCTTTCCCAAGCACTCTGTCTCAAGGATCCACAGCAATTCTTAAGGCGTCTGTCACAGGCAAATATAAAATGTCGCAACCTTTTTAAACTCCTCGAGCATAACTCTTAGCGGAGTGTCTTCCATAACGAACCGCAGTGGATGTTCATGATAACCACACACGGTTTGTATAGTGAAATTGTCATCCGGGTCCAACAGTGCCAAATCTTTCACGAATAACAGCGCCACAACCGTATTCCTAAACGTTCTTGCAATAAATTTTGGACTCAACAAAAGGTTGACGAATAAACAAATGTTGCCGAATGGACATTAAATGATGTGAGATCATCCAGTGAATTTGTCCACTTACAACTCGCCACCATCCATTGCATCTTTACACTCATCACTTCATCCCTCTTATTCTGCTGTTATCTCTTCCAAGTATTTTGCTTTATCCCTTCCTTTGCATGTCAATGTCCGTGCAACGCACAGCCCTCCACAACCGCTTCCACTAAAACAATACTATATTCCTAGGAGTAACTAGTTATAAGTATCCCTCTGCTCAGAAATGGCGTTTCAGTGATGACAAAAAAGGATACAAAGATGCAACAATAGAAATGTTGATGTTAACTTCTATTTTCGATCAGATGGTGGGGTTGGGATTGGGGGATGAAGAGAAGTCGAGGGAGCGAAGAATAGCAAACTCACGAACAAACATCTAACAGTCTCATGTGAATAAAACAATCGTCATATTAATCGAATCGCCATAAAACAAAGCACAAAAATAGTGCGCAACCAACATTGCTGCTGTTACGCCACATTACAAAGACCAAAAACGTTGTAAGAATTTGCCATTATACTCGAGAATTTCTTGAAAATCCATGACTGAGACTAGATAGCACTCAAAGATCTCCAGCCATTTTAACAAGGAACACTCACCTGTCACCGGAATATACAGGAATACGCGTGTAACCCATCCTCAATATCTCAGCCACCGTTTTCGTATTGAGCACCGTTGTGTCGGGAAGCATAAAAACATCCTGCCAGAAAATGAGCAAAAGATAAGCAATAAAAGAGATAGCACTGATAAACGCTTCTTGTTTACATTAAAGAGAACAACCTAATCTCGCTATGTTAGAATCACTTTGATTGGCTGAAGAGCAACTAGTTTTAAAGAGGAAACAGCAACGATTTCCAGCACAGTCAAAGAAAATAGTTGCTCATTAGCAGTTGTTTTGAGAATTCAGAGCACAACCTAAAGAGTGGGAAATGCGTCAACTGAAGAAGTGTGTTTCGACAGAGATTTTTCGAAAGGAAGCATTAGCACTATATCAAAATAGTGAAAACAAAGAAAACTTCTGTTCCAGAAAGAAACAATTATAAATGGGAACAAGTAAGTACGCACAGAAAGTGAGAATAACGAAGAACATGAGCGAGAAATGAATAAATTATGACTACATTCCATCTCATCTATGCACCCTCTCCCTCCCTCCACCGCCGTCTCAACCTATACTAGGATCTCGGATAGATCCGATTAGAAATAAAAACGTTTCGTCTTCATGTTCTTAGGACCCTCTTGAAGCGAGGAAATACCTCGAATCCGTGTTGATTTCAAAGACTACGGTCGGCCATCAAAGTGCATAATTCACTCACATCATTATGAGAATGACGAATAGCACAGAAGTAAGACAACTCACGTCAATCATAGTCATAACATCGCTAACAGTTTTGTCGGATATCTCCATCGCACCGACCGCAATTTTTAATTCTTCAGCCAGTCCCTCCTCATCGCGAGTGGACATTTTTATCAACTCCATGAGTCGCTTGCGATCATACGACACCACCTTAATGCCCACTTTGGAATATATCAATCAGCAACATTTTTCAACAGTCATGTCACTTGATTGCTGCGCAAAGTACTTCGCAACAAGGAATCACATATAAGCAAGCGAGTATCTCATGGAAAAAGCCTGCAGGCATTCTAAAAACTTTGCTCCCTACAACCCCCCCCCCCCCC
>JAARMF010000580.1:58733-77085 GCA_022844705.1 Toxascaris leonina | reverse complement strand
AGTTTGAATTTCGCACTGAAGTTATATATTTCATCGCATATTTTAAGAAAAGAGTTGGTAGCCGCATTAGCAAAGACGTATCCCCACACATCACTCCAAGGGACCGGTGATCGTCATATCACTCGAGCAACACCTCATTTTCGTAGTGATAAGCAAGCATTCTATGTCATATGAAGCATTTTGCATCGTATGAAATGTTTTGCACAAATGTCACAACCATTGCAAATCGCATAAATATTGCAATCAGCAAGCCACACCAACATCGCATATTACGTCGCACAATCATATTTCAAAGAACAATCGGTTCCTTTCATTTGTAATTTCGATAGTGTTACCCTTTCGATTGGGTTGTCTCGCTTGTGAACTTTGTTTTGCGTACATCGTGACTCTTAACCTTTCGTTTTTCTTATTTCTTCTAATAAAGTGGCAACCTTTATTGTCATTCTTTTCGGTCATCAACATACGATCTGGCGAGACTTGTTTTATTCACGACAACGACTTCCTGCCTATTAATATGCTTATACGATGTGATGGCCCTTTATTTCTATTACGGTGGTTGTTTTCAAGTTGTGGTAATCGTTTGCCTTATCGAGCAAGCTGAAGATGGAAAATGCGTAAAAAGGTACAATTGACTAACTCACCAGTGCATTCAGATCTTCTTCGTCTCCAATGTGCACCTCATTGAAGAATATCTGCGGCACACAGCAGCTCCCACACAATCGTTCCATCTCGTCGCGACACTTTAAGAAATCTTGATTAAGTCGGTTGATTCTAGAAGAGCCGATGATATAGGCTACTTTACAGCGTCTCAAATGGACATGTCGCGGCTAATTGAACAACTCAGCTAGTACAAAATTCTTCCACTCTTCCGAGTGAAACTCGCAAGAATGGTCGGACAAGCAAGCGTAAAAATGCGATAAAAATTTCGATCGAAACATCTCAACAAGTGATGACTCGTTTTCTTGAATTGTTGAGCAGTTCAACGCTACAAAGAGTACGCATCAATATCAAATTTCCGCTTACCTGTGGAAAACTATCCAAAGAAATATCCATATATGGAATTCGAAGTTTCGAAAGATGGTCTTTTGCCGCATCACATCGTGAGCATCCGACGGTGGAATAGATTATCACCGTACCTTTTATATCTTCAGCCATAAAATCACCTGAATGCAAGCAAGCGAAACTACGAAAACAATTGTTATATTTAGTATCGAATATTTTAGCCAACGACACATTTTTTCGTTTATTTTAATCATTTGATGCAACAGTTCGCAACAAATAAGCGCCAGCATAACGAATCTTTGATCTTTCGTTTCTAAAGCATTCGATCACCTTTTATTCTCTTGAAATAGATATACTCTTTCTCTTCTAAGAACATAACTTTATGATAGCGTTGAATAGTGTAACGCAGGGTTTCAGATATTGGTCGAGAAAAATTCTTTTTTTTGTCGGCGTTCCTCCGGACAGGATTGCTCTTCCCCACGCAAATCTCCGGTCCGATCCCCTCCTACTACTTTGTTTCTCGGTCCCATCCTGACCAATCGTTTCCTGTCGGGGTTTCGCAGCTTCGCGCAATATTTCCTTTCATGCTACGATAGTAGGTCTGCATGAGTTCAAGTATTTGGCTGTCATATCGTTTCGACGCCGTAGCAATCACATTCCAGCGCCATTACGTGAGCTACAAGTGACTGCGCAAGTGTATGCTTTATTTGGTTTTATAAAAATTTCGACTTGTAAAATTTTCAAGAGCACTTTTCACATGTGAAAATCCAATCAACTAAGAAAAATTCCATCCATGAGATTTTGAAAAGAAAAAAAGTGGTTTTGATGGTTGGAACGTAAACGATTTGATGGCATTCTTTTGTTGGTTGCACGTTTCAGCCCGTGGATGTAAGCAGTGAACGTGGGATGTTGCGGAATGGTATTAGTAGACGTTTGGCTCATCGGTAAAATTGCGCATTATTGATGTGATGGGAGATAAAATGCATTGTTTTCTAGGGACAATTTTAACGTTGTGGATGGTTTGTGAAGTTAAATCTTCAGTGGTGAATAGTGAGGTCTAGAGAAACTATGTATTGATGAAGATAAGGCCAATAAGCTTGAGCTTGAGGAGATAGGCAGGTGCAAATTGTCGAGTTGGATATGAGACAGTGCACAACAATGGACTGCAAGGCTGAACACAAGTGTCGAATAGTTTCTTGGCAACGGCTACTTCTTCATTCTATGATCTGTACGTTTGTTATCATACGTGTTGCTATCGTACTGTCAAACTGCCAAATACGAGAATTACACTAAGACTCCTACACCGTATAATTTAGTAGATTTCCTCGCACTTTCAGACTGGCCATCAAGCGAACGGAAATTTTACTACAGTTCTTACTACCGTTTCGTTTTATTAAATAACCTCGTCGTAAGTACTAAAAATTATGGTTGTGATACGTCGAGAGCAATTACATCGCAGCCAGAACCTTTTCATTATGACTTGTAACATTGCTACCGCTAGAAATAACTAGAACTACTATTACTGGCACTCTTATCAATGGTACTGCTCTACTCGTTGTGTTATTAGGGACTAATACCGAGATGCTGTATAAACGGAACTATTTTTTGACGGGGGCATAGTCGTTTTTTGTTGGAGTCATCGCTGCGACAAAATCACCTTCCTTCCGGAAGTCCCTTGTCGGAATGACTCAAAGTACTCCGAATTGATGAAGCCGAAGTGAAAAGAATAAAAGCGCTATATGTATATAATAAGAGTTAAGAAGCTAAAGGAGCAAGGAGAGGGGATATATCACCGCTCTCGCTTCCGACCTCAAAATGTATTTAGCCGACGGCTCGGAGACTTTCGAGGGCTCAGTTCTGAAAAGCTATGCCGCAAACGCTGTCCTCCAAACAGCTCGGTTGCCTAACTCTTCGCCCCAAACGACCGGGCTCTGCAAGCTCATCTCTACATGACTGGACACACAGTGCTTCGCTCCATCGGCTTCATTCTACAATTCCTTGTACTAGCAATCCACTTTTCTACATAGTGCGTTGGTACCGTCATGGACTTGGACCAGTTCCAGATCCACTGAACCCTTTAAGCGCCTTTGCTTCAAGAGTCACAATCGCCTTCATCAAAATTGCAACAATGGAGAGTGTCTTGATTGCTCTCAAATCAACGACTGTCTTACTCGCTGTCAGATCTATTTTGACAGGTTGTCGTCCGCTTCTATCAGATGCAAATACAATTCTGGTATTTTGGCCGAATAGCTCACTACAATCAATTGCACAAGTTTCGCGCAAGAATCTCGACAGTGGGAGCTGCCCAAGATCTGCTCAGACTCAAGTAGAGCTCTTTTCAACGTCAATACGCCCGTTTATAGGTTGTTCTTGAGAATCTCTCACCAAAGAAAGCCGCTAATAGGCTCTACGGAGTAAGTGGCATTTGGGGATATGATCGACGACCCCAACGGTCTCGTCGCAATTCTCGAAGAAACCGAGGCAATCCTCCAGAAACTCATCTTCCTGGAACTTAACTGCAGAACGCAACTTGCAAATTTAGCCGAACTCGATTTGAACGTTAACGGCGCAATCACTCCAGTAGGAGCGTCAACCACTCTAATTCTTGAGGGCGTAGCTTGACCTCAAACGCCGGTCGGGTCGCAGACAATTGGGTACGCAGGAAATGCTTCCCTCGCGACGCACATTCACTTGCCGGCGCTTGAACTTCCTACATCCACAAGTGGCTCAAGTGAATGGCTCGAATTCTGGAGCTTTTTGGAAGCTACTGTCAACAGTCAGCGACACCTATCTCATGTGAAGAAATTTGTCTATTTACTTGGATGCCTCAGAAGAAGCGCCAAGACAACCGTTGCTGATTACTCTATCATCGTAGCAAACTGTCAAACTGTCGTCAGCGATCTGAAAGCTGTGTGTGGGAATCAGAAGAACGTAGCCCACATGTTATAAATAGTCCTTCGCAAACTGTTTAGCCCCCCCCTCTCCCCCCTCTCCCTACGAATAAAGCGAACTGTTACGATATCTCCACGAAAACACCCCTAACCTACATCAGATGCAAACCCGCCGTAATTAGATGTTGACAACGAACATGCGATTTTCGACATTGTGGACCACTTTCCAGAAAAGATGGAAATTGCTGTTTACAAGGCGAAAAAGCATTATGAATATTGGACGACGGAACGGCAGAAAACAGCTGTTCTCGATGAAATTTGAATACGTCGGGAGGCACGGAAAAATTGGTGGATACAAAGGACTTTCTCACTAGAGTGGGTCAAAATTTCACTTGTAAGTGGCAACAAAAAGAAAACGTCTGTCTTTGCAAGCATGGCTCAAAGACTCACGCAGTGCGCCGATACTCCGTTGTCGGGAAGGCTGCTTCACGAAGAATGGAACGTCAACAGGAAACCGCAGAACATCGAACTATATCGGTACCAGGCACAACTACCCTTGGTAGCCCCTACTTCTTGTGCAGTAAGATTCACTGGACTATTCGATGCGAACGATATTCCACTCCACAGAAACGCGGAATGCGCCTCAAGGAGCTCAACATGCGCACCAAAAGCTTGAGATCAATGCGCAGCCACGATATAAGCAGCTGCAAAAAGCTGTCTCTGCTTTTCCTGCGAAGAAGAGCACAATCAGATATTACGCGTGAACAGTCACATCGGCTCGGCTCGCCTCGATGAACAGCACTTGGAGCACTAACGAATCATGCATCTGAGGCAAACAAGATCTTATCGGCCGCAGAAGACGAAGAAAAAAGAGAATGGAACTTTCCTGCTTTGGGTAATGACTGGGAACATACTAGCCAAAGTATCCGACGACTTCCTACACAGCTAGGTCTCCTTGGGCAATTATTCAGCGATCTGGCGACAAACACAAAAAACACTACCACCATCAATCTCTTTGGGAGCTCCGAATACTGCCATCGCCTCAGATTTCATTACAAACATCAAATCCTCAAGTTGTCAAGAGATTGCCCTCTGGCTTTTTCACTCTATAAATCCGAGCTCGGACCGGTCATTGGAGGCTGCGGAATGACAAAACCAAGCCAACCTCCCAACTGGAAACCTGAAACCGCGACTGTGATCGCAGGAACCATCCATTTTGAAACTGCTGATATGTGGAAGCTCGAAGCATTCGGTATCAATTTGGAAGATGACGCAAAGGCTCATGCTTCACTATTTAGTATGATTGAGCAACTATTCCATACAAGCTACAGCGTGGGTTGGCCATGGAAAAATTCCGCTCCCTACCTAGTCTACAATCTTAGCCTATGCACCGACCATCTTAAGTCCCTGCTTGGGCCGTTATGGAGCCATCCAAAAAGGCTCCAAGAATACCACGACACTATTGCGCAACAACTCGATGCCGACATAATTGAACAAGCACCGCAAACGTCTTCAGGATCTCTTGCGCATTACATACCACACCATTTCGTGTGGAATGAAAAAAAGAAGAAACCTCGAATCGTATACGACACAAGCTCAGGCGTGCCAAAGAAGGTTATTCTTTAAACGATAACCACTTCCGCGGTGCACTTTTTCTTCCTGACCTCATTGGAGTTCGAGGTTACGCTAACCAAAGATCGTTATTACTGCGGACTCGAAAAAGAGTTTTTCATAAGTTCAGCTTAGGGAAGGAGACAAGGATATTACAAGATTCTTCTGGAACGACGAACCCTATAAATCCCTTAGCGAGAAGAATCTCATCGTACCTTACCGATTCCAACTAGTTTTCTTCGGAGTAGTTAGTTCTCCATTTCTACTCGCCGGAGTCATCCGTCACTACCTTGCCCCTTCCATCTTACCACTGACAATGGAAACTGCGAAAAAAGCATCTAAGTGGCTAATGTTCTCCTTGGAGCCTCAAGTGTCTCAAAAGCAGAAGAGGAGTATAAATAAGCGAAGGACATCTTTGATATCTTTGCATATGCAAAAATGAACTTCTGTAATTTCCCGACTAATGACGTCACATTGTCATGGAGAATCCTATGTGATGATAGGCACGTTTACAACTCCGCGAAAATGTTGAAAATCCTTTGGGATATGATGCACGACATCCTTTAAATCATTCAAATGAGGAGACACTTCTTGTCATCGGAAGGGATCACTCGACGATCGGTTCTACGTCTCACTGCCAAACATTGCGATCCTCTCGGTCTTGTTGCTCCGTCGCTGCTTCCATTCAAAGTCCTTTTATAAGACCTCCCTAAAGGAACCCTTGAGTTGAAATGAACCGATTTTCAGTGAATTTTGGGTTTGGTGGGAAGAATTGCGAGAGAAACTTCAATGTGAGATGTAACGATTCCGCGAAGGTTACTCGCCAGCGAAAAGATGCAGCTTCACGTCTGTATAAACGCCTTCTGCCGAGCCTATGTGGCAACAGTCTACATTCGCCTCGATACAGCGGAAGCCACCCCTGTCTCCTTCGTATTGGCAAAAGGTCGAATCCGGCCAATGTAAGATTTGAAACGCTATGCCGTATGCTACTTGTTGCCGTAACATTTCGCTTCAACAAAGGGACACTACAACGCTTTGCTCCAAAGGACTCAGTCGCTGAACTCTTCTCTCCCAAACGACAAGCTCACCCCTACGGGACTCAACACAGAATGCTTCGCTCCAACGGCGTCGTCCTACAAGCCTTCGTATTAGCGGGCCCACTTTTCTACATCCTCCAGTCACCCTTCCTCTCCTCTTCCCCATCCCCCCCCCCCATCCCCCCACCCTGGTCATATACAACTAACAATAAAAGTACATTGAGAATGACGTGATTATATGGCACTGTCGGCCTTATATTCCCATCCTTGTGTGCTTCAACTGGTGTAATTATCAAGAAGAAGCTATAAGAAAGCGTGAGATTTTTGAACACAGGAAGGAATTTGTGCAAAAAAGTAAGCTACCCGAGAAGGAAGTATTACAAAGAGCGCTCTTATAGGTGAGGGTGAAAATTTGATGTTACTGGTTCGCGTTTTGTCGGAATTTGCAGACGAATGAGGTTAGACATTAGTTCAGACATTAGAATTGTGCGAAGTTCGAATGCCAAACACTCAAGAACACAGCTGACATAACTTTAATAAGAAGAACATAAGGCTGAAATCGTCGCTTTGTCCACGAAGAAATTCGTGCGCCTTAGTAAACTTGTTTCACTTTACCTTCTTAGTAAGCGCCAACACATCTATACTATGTAGTAGTCTTCAGGGTTCTTTAGAAAATATTTTGCTAATTTCAGCAGTTATGAAGACAGTGCACTAGCTCTTGTTGGATAAAAGGCGCAACAAATATTTCAGCATTATACCTTCCCAGTAAAAAAAAAAGAAAAAAATGTTTGGAAGAAGATGACAATTTAAATTTTATGAGTTTCTTGCGGAAGCTGCAAATAGAATTCACAGCACAGATCGCCATTTACAGCACTTAAAATTGTGTTTCAATAACAATCTCAACGGTAGCGATGGGACGCAAAACAGGTGAGCGAGACACATAAGCTCAGCTTCATAAAACGAATGCATGGTAGTGCGATGTTGGTGTGTATCGTTGAAGCGTTCGTTCATTGTGTTATCAAATTCACACTTTGTAGTGCATCTCGCATACATTTTTTTAACGTTCGCAACATACGTTACATAATTCCTGCCCAATCGTTTCTCATGCCAACGCCATATAGCAGATATTTTGTGTTTTCTTTCTTGATGCTATCGCTATAATTAAGCTGTTAGACGGAGAAGTTCGGTTTGTCTCTATAAGAAGCTAAGAAGAATAAAGCGCCAAAAAAGAAAAACAAAGAAATGTGAATCGAAAATAAAGCCATTTTGATTGCTTACGAATCTTTAGGCATAATTGTATGACAAAACTTATGAAGAGAACCGCAATGAAACAGCAAGCATTTCGAGATTGAAATAATAACGTTAACATAATAAATAATAACATATTATGTTTAAGCAATTGCATTCCGGAAGTCACTACTGCTTTCTTTTATAGTGCAAATATTCCGTGCGTATGAGAAATCGACCGCATTTGGTCGAAAATATAAAAATTCCGCAAAAAAAATATTGTTATTGGAATGCTTCCCAACAAAGACACTTGCGCCGCGTGTCAACTGCGCAACATCTCAGTTATTGCTAAATTAAGTGTTGCACATCGCTGATTTGCTACTGCAGAATCCACTCGACATAATTACTGCAAGATGCTACGAATCTGAAATAGTTTTTCTTCTCAACTCCAGAGGCAACTACGAGCTTCTAAATAAAAAAAAATCGAATCTCATGCAGTTATGTACCATTCATTCGATAGACGCATCGCTAATAAATTACGACGAAAGAATTTTGAAGAGCAATGAGTTAATTATGCCAGTAAATAAAACATTTAGAGCATCTTTGCCCCTTTCAATGAAACTTTATTGAAGAGGGCGTTTCTCAGTCACAATTTGAACGCCCGACGATCACCTCCCCCAATCACAACGTCCATTTTTTCCGGTTCGATCAGTGAAGTTTTGTTCATGGTATCAATATCCGGGGAGATGCTAGCACCATTCATGCTACCGTTTTATCCGAAATGCACTTGTTAGGCAGTCATGAAAAATCTAGTCAGCACTTCATTCACAAATGCTAAATAAAATGAAAGCAATTGTAGGTATCATGAAAACAGGTTTAGTTTGTCGTCATATTCACCTAATCCGATTTCCATTATTCGATCATGTTGACAATTCAAATTGCTGATTGTTTGATGTTGTTTTTTTTTCACACTAGGCTCTATTTTCGTCCGCAAAAAAAAATGTGTAACGAATAAAATAGAGAAGGAGATTTGTGACAATTGTCATAATTCAGGAGTGAACATTTCGTTCTTTCTAAAATGCAATTCTGAGAGCGTGGACAACTGAAATGATTTAAGGAAAGAAAAATATCACAATCAATCGATGTTAGCAAAATTTTAGCACAATTGTAATTCATTAAACTAAACACTCTTTAAAATTTCAGACATGATTCAAGCATCGTAAACATATATGTCTCACACATTGGACGGACAATGTTAATTTACGAGAAAATCAACCGAAACATTTCGGTGCTCAAGTTGAGATGAAAAATTACCATCGAGTGATATATGTGAGAAGGGAAAATAAAAGCTTGAAGGCGCTTCACCTTGCATTACGAATAATTGGAAAGCATATTCCATAGGAATGCTAATTGTGGAGCTAATAAACTTGTGAAATTTTCTTATTCTGGTCATCACTATGCAATATACTGGGGGAAAATATTTGCCTTAATCGTTTGAACTTAGCAATTTCACCCTTTTTTTGCTGTATTTTTGAATGCCACTTCAAACGATGTTTTTTGCGGCATGCACTGATTGTGAGCATCTAAAAATAAAAATAAAAGCAATAATAATAATAATAATAATAATACCATAAACGTTTATTAGAATACCATGCAAATGAAGGGACCCAACATGAATGATTCAATATTTACATCGGACTAACGATGTTCTGGATGCACCTATCGCCTTTTTTTCAAACGTTCTCAACTAGCAGAAAACCAATCAACGGCATTTGTTTCTTTTTGTTGTTGTTAGCTTTTCAGCTTTTTTTTTCTTTTGAAATCTTCAATATTGATTGCCACTGAACTCATTTGATTGAGATCGTTGTGCTTGTGTTATCAATATACGTTTAGAATCCCGTATACGTATGCACTTGAAAAAAAGAAGGGCTTTTTTCTAATTCGCCACATGTTGCATTTATTATTTTAGGCATTCTTGCAGATAAAAGATGTGAAGGTATGTGTGATGAACGTGAGCAATCGCAGCTTCAATACGAATCACTCGTTTTTTTTTTCTGGGAACGATAGCCTTTTTTTCCAGGCATCTGCAGAAATTCGGCTGATGGGGGCGGGAGAGTTGGAAGGAGGGGATACAAGCTGCTACCGTCCAAAGAGCGCAAAATTTGAAAATACAGAGCTTGTTAAGGGTAATTGATATCCGAACCGTTGACCAACATGTCCCTTCATCATTGTTGTTAAATTTTCGATCTGCATCCGCTTTTCGATTTTTCGCGTTAAATTTCAATCAAAAAAAGTTCACCATCTGCCGCTGACGTCACTACAATGACCAGTGAAAAGTGGTCGGAAACTAATCAGCAAGCATCTTAATCGGCCTTTTCAGAGTCAGATCAGTGTGATTTTGCAGTATTATTTGTGTAAATAATTAGATCTTGCTGCAATTAGATTTCTTTGCGAAGCTTAAATTATTAGAGTGAGTGCTGCAAGAATGCTAAGAGAGAGTGGCTTCTGCAACAATATTGTTGCCACCCGTTTGGTTAGGATACTTCCTGCAAAGAAAAAGGTTTTTCGACTAATACAAGCAAAATAGGTCTGGTTGCAAGAATTGGGCTTTTTACGTAACATCCGTTTCTTTTTGATACTCGCTGCCTCTAGGTGCCAGAGGGAGAGGCTGGATGAACTCCCAGCCGTTTTCGTTTCCATTCATTTTTCAAAGGTCATGCTTTAGAGGGTTTTTGAAAGCTCAATTAATACTAAGGGTACATTGTGATGGCTTAACTAAGAGTAAAGAAGTATTTATTTCGTTGGCGAGACGAATGATTGATTGATGTTTGTTGATACCTGAAACAATTCGAAACAGTAAAACACCATTGCTTAGAATGGATGATAAGATATCTTGAATGTTGTTTGCGGGTTTTGGAGAGGAGAAGTTTTCGATTTGAGTTGCTTTAAACTCTAGCAGAAACGCGTCGACTCGAACATAGTGTGAATAATTTCAAATATTTTGCAACTCATTTTTAAAATTATATGCTTATTTATTATAACATATTGCTTCCGTTTTTTTTGAGCCTATCGTTTAATCGCTGCTCTAATATTTCATCTTTCGTTCATTGTTTTCCTCTCCATAATTCTTTTATATTTGCCTTTATTGTTTTAGCGTTGACCAATACAGCTGCCGCAATCAAGCATATTGTGTATCTGAATCACATAATGCTGAGTCTTAGGCACCTATTTGTCCGTATTTTTTTCACCACTTTCGTTGCTTGCAAAAAACATTGATTTAGCAACAGCTGCGGGCATTTCAGACAAGTACCGGTGATGGTGAAAACTTTGGTTGCAAGGATGGGTGAATCCTTCGCTCGGTCCCGAATTCCCAAATCAGTTGATGAACATCAGCAGTTAGAGGCCTATCGAATGTCGATGAGCAACATCTTTCATCCGTTGGCCATGGATGAAAATTTCAGCGAATACGGTTTTGTTGACGCACATTATCAATGGTTGTTGACGTCTAGGTTGCTACAGGTTAAGCTGGCTTTTCGTTAATTTTCGATTTCTTTGTGAATTGTGGATAAGTAATAGGCGATCGCCAAATACGACTTTCATAAACGGAGCAAAGTGTACAATTAAACTTTGACTCACCAAACTAGCGCATTTATTGCCTTATTAATTATTACATTTAATGACAGAGTGTTAAAGACTTTTTGATTTTGTTATCATAAACGTCTTTTTGCAGCTCATATTGTGAAATTTTTAGGTTTTACATCACGTTATCTTTACCGCAGCAATCTACATTGATCTCTCTGATTCCACGGTGATCTTCTCTTGTTCTTGCCTACTTTTCTTTCAGCTGAATGAATTTTTTCATCTCTAGAACTGACTTTTTTCAAGACAATAAAAAAGTTTAGTGATTTCTTCCCGTAACGTATGAACGATTATAGATGGGTTAGGAATAAGCGAAAAAGCTATGCGTGGTAGATAGATTGCCGTATAGTTGTTGGGCACCGCGACGCTAGTTATTTATGAACGATTCAAAAGAGGCCGGGGAAGGCGCTCATTTCCTCAACTACAGGCACAATTCACAGTTCTCTGAATTTCGCATATTTCTTCTAACATTTCGAATTCATCAATCCTTTGGCATTTTCACTGAAAAATTCAGGTAATTTCGAGATTAAGCAAACGAAGTGTTTCAAGAAGCTATTAAAATATGCGCTTCTGCAGTATCGCTCGTCCAACAAACCACTTCAACAAATCATTAACAAATAACAGAAGAATTTTTTACAAGCCGAAGTGATCGCCGAATTGCTCACCTTAATCTTCTACAAAAGATTCGTTTGTTTGCCCATTGTGACTTTAAATTGCAGTCGGACCGGTTGTAAAATCCGTGCAAATTTTTTAAATAATAATAATAATAATGATAATAATAATAATAATAATAATAATAATAGTAATAATAATAATAATAATAGTAATAATAATAATAATAAAAGATTTTAATAACATCAATTAATAAAAATATCTCCATATTTAGGGCATATTATAGCTGCAGATTTTTATCAACCATACTTCAGTGGTTATGAGTTGAAAGGTTATAGTGGATGGACTAGGCAAACAGACACAATACGCTTTACATGTGAAAATTCATCGAAATTCATGAAAAGCGTTTGAAATATTACTATTCACAACACGCCTTCCTTTTCGATCGAATGCTGCGCCTACAATATCAGCGTGCTCAAGAGGCGCAACTAAGGATGTAAAAAATTTTTGAAGGCAATTGAGAAAAGAAAATGCAGCGTAATCTCCTTAAATCTTCGAAATTTAATCTTAGCTGAGAGCTAATAGTTTGCAGTTAAAACGTCGAGTAAATTGCACTCGGGTGACATTTTATTACTGAGCTGTTGCGTAGCTGAAACACTGTACAATCAGTATGTATTTGAAATGGAACCACAATGCGCAAACATTGAGTTGAATATGTGTGTTCTTAACTGATATTAGTCGTAATTGCGGCAAGTCTTTTATCTCTATTTGAGGTCTTTTATCTTCATCGCCATTTTAACACTCCCAGCTATCACATAGTATGCGCCAACTTTATGATCTAATATCAGAGATGCAACTATTAGGGAGAAGTGACCAATGTATTCAGATGAAGGAAATTTGCATTGTGTGCACAAAGAAATCCACATTGACAACTCACCACTTGCTTGAGAAATATTGTTAAGCTTGTTGCTTAACGTTACCTCATCCAGTTTACTATTAGTGGTATGCGCATTAATGCTCATGTGATCAAATTCCATCACCCTTTTCTCTAGCGCTTAACGATTATGTTCCATTTTTCATGGTCTAGGGGACGAAATGCAATAAAAGAAGAAAATTGCTTTTTTCAGGAAACAAAAAAGTCGATAAAAAAGATCTTTGAGTTGTGTACGCTTAACAAAATTTACTCACAAAAAGTTCATATTCGAAATTTGATGCTTAGTTTTTCCAATAATATCTGCTTGCAACTCGGGGAGGTGGGAGAATTCACACCTTTTTATGTGAATGCTATGCGATCGACATATGCTTGTTGGTGGTGATCGATTACACTAAAAATATAAGCCATTCCTTCATTTGGTAGCCAACTCTGCGCTAGAGATTCTAACCTCGACCAAGCTTATCAATAGAAGAAGCCATTTTCCAACAGTTTTTCCTCGATTGTTCCTATTGTTGCTGATAACGAACAAATTTGCTGCATTTTTTTTGATTCACTATCCACTACCAATCGCGATTTACTATATTTTAGTTGGTTGCTCGATTTTCACGTATGCCACTCTCCTCACTTTTGTCAATTTTCCATGATTTCAGACTCCTCTCTTCTACAAAAAATATGTATAAGCGCATCGGTTCGAGCGTATATTGGAGTATATGATAGGTAGTAAATTGCTACTTGGGATGTTTCTGGATTACGGTTATTTTGGATTGCTCAAGAAGTTTTGCTTTCACTGTCCACTAAACTTGCAACGACTAACGGTCGCGATTTTATTTGGTTATTAGAGTCGGTGGCTACATGTCAGTGGTAAAGTTAACATACGTCCGTCATGTCGGGGCAAGCACGATGAAGACACTATTTTAATAGCTCCTTAAGATATTCGACAAACAAAGAAATTCGGGCACCCTGCTCAACTTTCAGTTCCCCCCCCCCCCCCCTCTCATTCCTCAGGACTGTTGAGTCGACTTTTGAAAAAAAAAATTTAAAAAGTACTTTATAAACTGTCATGAATAATTCAACCATCGTTGGTACTCATTCCCTTTTAGCACCGTTCGTTATTCATTTCAGTCCAAAATTGAAACAAGCTGCCGATGCAAGAAATTGTCCTGTTTTGCTGAACTGCCTCAAGACTTTTCACCTCCACTCAATTGTCGACCTCATTTATTAATTTTAGCATAACGATGCATGCACCTACCTTTCAAAAATTTCTTCTCACGATTATGACTCATTTGTAATTTGCCGAAATGTTAATGCAATTGTTTCGCTCTTATAGCGACACTAACTTCCTATTCGTATTTATCGTGTTTACTTTGTGTAAAAAAAGCTCTTTCTTCTTCCAACGTTGGCAGTAGTTTTCTGTGGAGTAAATTTGCTCATATTTCTTACAGTCTTTTCTACCACAGTCTTTTATTTTTATTTTTACGGTCTTTATTTTTTCTATCTTTTTTTTACTGCAGGCTTTTTACAATGAGATATTCGAAGTTAATAATTTGTAATGCTTGATACTGACAAATTTGCGGCATAAAAAAGTTCTGGTTAAAGAAAAGATTCTACTATTGTTTCAGGAAGATTCTTTCCGGTAACGGCAGAAATGACATCGATGATCACGTTCGGATGTTGCGTACCATTCGAAAATCTTATTACTTACATGGAGAGTTCATTACAAGCGCAACATTGCAGCATAAAGCAATATTCATAACGGCTTATTTCTATTCTCCGTTTCGCCTTTATCGAGATTGAGGAATTAATTAGCAAATTTCTAGACAGTTCGGTTTACTTGAATTCTTACTCACTGATTTACGCGATTTTCAATGATTTTCGAAGAAAACCCTCTCAGAGTGGAATTCAAATAGCCGTTAGCGTTGAATCTTGCTTTCTATCGCACTTAGTAGTTTAGCTGAATGAAACTCAGCTTTAAGGCTGCTGAAGACACAGCATTCGTTCTGAGTGAATACGGTACCAAAATTGGTCAGCTATATTACAAGCTGGGAAACGACCGCGAAGCTATAAATGGGGTTGATAAAAACGTTGTGCTTGCGCGGTGCTATTGAAGAGGATTGTGGAAGAGCTAACCGGCCATCCGAGGCGTTTACAATCGTTGTCATCGCTCAACAGCCAGCGAATTCCGATTTGAATTTCGTCAATATGAAGTCGTCTGGATTTTTAAAGCCGCTATATGAACGATGTTGCTTTCATTCATGAGATGCTTCTCAGCTGTATCAGCTTGCTGTATTGCTTGTACGCTGACAAAGAGCACCTTATTTCTGCGTTTACGTCGATTTCATCTCTATCACCTCCATGGCCATCATTCATCGTCTTATGATCAAAGGTTTCATATACATGTTTGACGGATTGCCCTTCCATCGATGAACCTGATTTCATCACTTACGACGCACTCACACTCACCTTTATTGGTGCAATTGAACACCATCAGGTGACGTGAAAGGGACGGACGCCAATGTGTGTTCAGAATTTAAAAAAAAATGTCACTTTAGTTCATAGCAATCCAAGTGTTTAAGATCTTGCCTTGAAGGCGCCATTCGTTTTACGGTGAACTTTTTTGCCCCAGTGACGTGTAATATTCTAAGACATTTTTGGTTGGAGACATTTTTGGAGGAACTCTTCGAATATTTCTCCCATTTTTCATACAGGCATATGAAATTGTCATATGTAATTTATCTTGACTGGTAAAATGCAATCTTTTTTAAATCTCTTTACTGCCTTTGATTCATGAGTTAGGAGGTTTCTAACTTTTGTCTTCCTTCTCTATTGCCTGCTGCTCGCCGCCAGTAATTCTGGCTCCGCGTGTGGTCTTAAACACGCCTTTCTTCTAAAGCAGTATTGTGAAGTATTCCGTGCGAAACGAATGATGTAGTTCAACAAAGCAGTTTTTTCTTGCCTGTTTGAACGCCGGAAGCTGTTCTATATAGTCGACAACTGCTTTACTTTCTTTTTTTTTTCGGCCGAATCAGTTTGTGTTGGTTGCAACTGCTCTTTTTTTCTCTTCTCGCGTTGCAGAGCATTTGCTAACACGGTTTTTGCATGCATGGCTTGTATTTAGCAAGAATACTGTTTTGAAAAGCGATTCTCGCTTGTGAGTTAGAACATTACAAGCACTGTTCCGCTGTCCTTAGTGTTCGGAGTNGCTGAATTCGATATTTTTGTGCCCTCTTACCTCCCCCCCCCCCCCCCCCCCCCCCCCCCCCCGCCCTCCTAAGGCACTTCGTCAAGAGAGCTTTCGCAAGTCCCTTGCTCTCTCAAGGGACTTTCTGGAAGAAAGCGCTTCCACGGGGTTCCTAGACGCCATGCATTTCATCTCGGTGTTGGGTATTGGGGACGCGAGTCGCATATTCGCGGACCGAAAATAATTTGCCACAAAATCGCACAGACATAAGGAAACTTGGTGAGGCAGCGTGCTCAGGCGACAAACGTTGAAAGGAATAGTGACACAAGGGTGTTATTAAAAAGCAGCAATTTATAGAAAAAAAACAACGACATGGAATGACAGTGCACATAATCACAAAGCATAATCGAAACCGGACCAAGCTGGAGCTAGACGAGCTCAACGTCGATATCTGATAAAGGCATTCGACCTAGGCAAGCAAATACGGTATCATGTTCTGTTGGGAATGCAAATGGAGCGTGAAAGTTAGAAATTAATCCCTTCTTGCCAGAACCGTATTCCTTTTTATATACCATCATTTCAATAAGAAAATGCACACACTGGGAACTTGAAAAGGTGGCCGTCACATACAAAAATGATGGTGACACGGGAAATACGCCAAATTGCAGGCATAGATCGCAATTGCTTTGCGTGTTGAACTTTGAACTTTATATTGCAGTGGAGTCGAAAATGCGATATTTTCAGCATGCCTCTAATACAGACTGAATATAATCGTAGCTGTAGACGAAATGAATTTTTCAAAGAAAAAACCTCGCTAAACCTGATATCAAGAAAGTTTACAACACTATCGGATCACCCAGATCACCTCAGTTAATGAAGGAGAAAAAACATTCTAGACGAACAAAAAACACGTGTAGTTTTTTTAAAGGTTATCTAATGCAGCACAAAATATAAACCTCTGTAACTCGTACAATACACAGAAAAGCCCATCGTTGATGGAATATCACAAGGTGGCCCCCTTCCTCTTTCATACTTACTTGTTACCTTTATTTCGATATTGAAAAATTATCGTTTAATGGAGAATTAGTTGTATGCGCCGGCGATATGCAGTTCATTTTCAATTCCAGAAGTTAGAAATAACGCAAAGCAATAAAAGAGACGACGTTTAATCACTGTTGGAGCAACTCACATTGACCATGTGTTGCACGTTACCCTTTTTAGACTACTTCACGTTATCGTTAACGACCTCAAAAATTTCCTATCAAACGTTCCATATGCTATACAATCGTATATTTAAAATCTCGGAATTTTTATGAGTTATAGTGCGTAATAATTTACGATCACAAAGATCTCATTGACTGTATTATATTGCTGTAGTGCTTGGACGCTAACAAAGAGCATCCCGACTATCTTCAATGGTTTATGCAACGCACTTTAAAATGTGAGCACAAATTAAGGACTATGATATTGGCACTACTTCGAAAAATACTGTAAGATTAAGAGTTCCCTTATTGATATTAAAACAACCCGAGGAGAGAAAACGACAGTCGATATGCTTTTGTGGAAAATTCTGCTGCTTAAGATATTCGGAATACCAGCGACCAGGGAAATTCTTGAGAAGAAGTAACGAAGATCACATTGGATTAGTGGAACCGTTGCAATTTTTTGTAACCATTCTTGCTGCTATCGAATTGAAGAGACCATTAGTTTCCATGAATGTTAATAGCATTGATAAAACTGCTAACTTGAAGACGCCAGCCACCGCACAATGCTGTGTTTTTTTTCCTTTCGAATACTGCTGTTCTTCGAAAAAAAAATTTCTGCAGCATCGGTACTCATTTCACTGTTATATTTGAGATTTTCCCGAGTAATGAAAACTGCTGAAGTTTTTTTCGATGGAGTTCATGCGAAGAAGCTTAAGAATGCGTTTAATTCCTCTGTGCAATGCGATCTTCCAGATATATGTCTTAAATGACGCATATATATATATATATATATATATATATATATATATATATCCCTGATGGCACTTGTTTCTCGGGCGCATAATACTAAGAATATGTATTAAGATTGTTTGTTGTTACAAACCTTGGGATGCGCCGAATCAGACAGAGATGTTTATACCGACCTTACGGCTCATTCAGCCATAATCATAGTAACAGCTCTCAAACTTGGGTAATTAATACTACATATATATACATATATGTATATATATATATAT
>JAARMF010000580.1:37466-58491 GCA_022844705.1 Toxascaris leonina | reverse complement strand
GTGAGAAAAAATTCCGAATCCAAAGCTTTAGTCTGAGATATTGAAAATTTTCTCTTTTATGTATCAATGAAAGTGATTGCCTTATTTTTCTCTGAATTCAGTGTTTCCGTTAGTGTCATCGTTGCAAAACGTTCAGTCATGCGGAAATAGCTGTCGAAATTATGGACGTTCTTTAGTTTTGAAAAATGTTTTTCGCGCACAATTTTTTATTCGTTATTGACAATCGGAAAATGGGAAAATTATGATTATTTTTGTTGTAGAGCGATATTGATGAAGAGTAAGCATCCTCATTAGGCTTCCATGGGAACTGAAATAGAATTGCTTCCGTTTCAATAGAGATCTTCCAAATCCGAAAGCGCAATCAAGGCTTCTGAATTATCACATTCCGAGTGGGCTAATCAAATTGCTTGCTGTTGCCATCTTGGAAATCTAGGAGTGGAAATTGTTCTGTCATACTTGCTACAGTGGACACCCCTCGAGTCCCAAATTTATGTTCAAATTCGGGGCTTCACAAAAAGTTGTGGCATAGATTCCTCTGTATATGGGTTTGCAACCTTCTCGGAATATTTTCGTGGTTAGAAAGCAAGGCCATTTTAGCACCTGAAACGTTCTTTCCGTATCGATGTAATATCTATAGTACATTAGTGACCCAATGTCCTATCTAAATCATCGAGGCGATCATTTCCACTGATGCACTAAATACCATCTTCAGATATTCCGCATAGAAATTACCGATTCAGAAGAATTTACACACCGTAATAATCCAAAATACACATGCACCACAAATGATAGTTCGGTGTTTTCAATGGATTTGGCTCAATACATGTGTGGAACTTTATCAACTTAATGAGATTCTTACGGGAAATTTTTTTATGATTCCATATTGAGCGCTCCGAACTTTGCGTGATAACCATGTCGGTAATTCTGTTTTTTTGGAAGAAAAAAATTGAACGGCATTGTGATCAGTCTGAAGTGCGGATCGGTAGTGGATTTCTCCTTAAAAAAACGCTGAAAACATGATAATTTTGCTGAGGCGATACGGTGGTGGACGGTTTATTGGCAGTATTGTTTCGCACTTCGTGGTCATCAAGGTGCATCCACCTGGTCGAAGCGTAAGCAAAATGTACTGCATCGTATCTTCGACTGTAAGACATCTTTGGAGCGAACGGCCAGCTGGCTGGAATATCCTCTTCCATGCTCATGGTTTGAGTCGTATGCCATTTCTTCTGCCTTCCCTGTCGAGGAAATATTCGAACAACATGGTCTTCTATGCTAAAATATATTCGAGCACTTAAAATGATCCTTCGAATTTCACTCTTAACACGTCCTCCATTCAGCGTCAACGTGCTAGGCGCTCTCTCTTCGCTTCTGTCGTTGTATTTGTTGCTTATAATCATTTGAAGAACATATATGAAAGCAGTTGTAGCTATCATTATGAAAGGGTAAGAATGTGGAAAAATGTTGTCGTTTTATTAGTATCATCTTCATGGCAAGTTATCTTGTAGAAGTGAATTAAACAACAATGGAATAGCATTTTGATAATCTTTGTGTTATTGAGTGACTGAAGCCAAGACCTAATACAAATGATTGGCGCATATACGAGCGATTTCGGAGTTCTCTGAGAGCAAATTTTAGCACAAACATTTAAACGGTGTCTTTGAATATGAAGATATGGTAATGTGAGCACTAAGAACTTAATTTACACGCATTTTCTCGCACCACCAATAATACTCAACAAGTGGCAGTGAATGGACGGCATTCCAATCATGCTATTTTCGACGTTCTCGACCATTTCGATGCTTGTCATGCTCGAATGCAGTGGAACGGCGAAGGTCGTTTATTGAAATCCGTTTATACAGGGCAAATTTGATTGGAGTTGAAATGAGGCTTCTTAGCAAAATCTTAAAATCACTTTTGTGAATGTTTCGATCATCTGTGCAAATGACACAAATATTTTAGACATTTGCGGCAACTTCCGAATGATCATTAAAAATTTTTGAAGAAAGAATTGTTCTGAATGACCACTTTTTTTCGTCGAATTGAACTCTCATCTTTTTTAAGCGGAAAATATTTACTCCCAGAAAGATAAAACTGTTGAACTTAAATAGACTCGATAGCCGATGAAATAAATATAAAATATGAACACGAAAACTTCAATTTGAGCTTCCTCGCTACATGTTATCCTACACTTCTCAGAGCCCACTTAAGAGAGCCCTTCTCGGAAAGAAATTTGATGGGAAGAATGACGTGAATGGTCTATAGCAACGTTAGATCAACACATCTATGCAGCTGTTGTAAAGCGTAGCTACATTCTTCGGTGATGCTGTTTTTGGTGCATTATGCTTACTGTTGCAGAATGCAAAAATGGTGAGCCACATCTCATGTGTAAAACGCGATATGAGTGGACGGGTAGCATTGTTCTCTTCATGAAAATGATAATTTCTGCAAGTAGGTACGCTGAAAAGATTAACCTATCGTCAGTGACCTATAGTGCTGCATTGAGTTATTTCCGGTCATGATACTTTGGTGGCATTTTAGAATCGGACATATCTTTGTTTCTCAACCATATAACCATCAAAAGTGAATTATAATAAAGTGGCGAAATTGCTCATTTTCTCAGTCAATCGTAGGATTTCAATGACGCGTGCAAAAGCACAAGCACGCATTGTGTTGTTGATAGGTGATGAGCAGCGCATAGGCTGGAAACAGTTGTCGAACTGCGCGACAAATGAGCGCTGCCAGATGGCGAAACAAAGCGAGCTTCTTCAAATTGCCGTTCGTCTGCGTTCAGCTCACCCACCCGAAGCTTTTATTCCCCGCTCAGTCGTAAGCGAATTTCTGATATGTAGCCACGTTCCAACATCGCCATGAATACCATTGCTATTCTTTACGGCTAAACAATCTTCACTTTCTTTAACAAACGGTAGTGTTATGCGCCTTGCCTAGTTTACAGAGAATTAATAGCGATGATTGATTGCATATGGTGTTGCTTTATGTGTGGCATTTTGATTCAGAAATGGATTTGTGCTCGAGCATTCCTGAGCTCAAGAGTTGCTATCATCTATGGTCGGAGAATCTCAAAAGCCAGGGTGTCGTCGTTTGAACTCAAGGTTCTGAAAGACAGGAGGAAATAAGTGGGTCTCAAGAGTCCTTAAACAGCACCACTATGAACTGATGTTATCTTAATCGTGGCAAATTCATGCTCGCTTCCGCGCCGCCTGAGACTTGAAGGTGTCAGAATGGAAAGGTACCCCACCAAAGCCTGGGAGGTCTCGAGGTGGAAAGAGTACTGCTTGGGCAGATGGGGAAGGCTGAAACGTCAGCAGTCTGTAAACCCTTGTTGGAAGAGCGGGTAAATTCAATTTCTGAGAATATTTATTCGGGGAAATAGATTTAATATTCGGGGAAATTCTTTATAAATGTGAAATTAATTTTTGATTTCAGTGAGGGTTTAATAATTTGCCTATAGCATGGTATTTCCTTGTTGAGAAATTGATGCATTTGATGGTTTGTGAAGCAAATGATTTATACGCCTCTATTATAGCATAGAGGGGTTGTTTTGAAAGTGAGCGATTGATGAACGTTGTCTCGGAATAAGCGATATCGGCAGGTGCTTCGACGATAAGTCTGCGGTTGTCATACCAAAAGACAGGTGCATGTAGACACACACACAAATCAAATGCACCCTTTTCGAAGTCATTCATTCGTTTACCAATCATCGTCTCTGCTAGAACATCGCACAGATGATGCTGAATTGTTTTGCAGGTGTTGTCCATCCTTCAGTTATGTTTACATTGAAATGATTCCTCTGATAGCAAAATGCACTTTGTTGATTTGGATTTGACGGTTACGATTGTCGGGTTTCAATATTGCTAAGTTTGACTAGCGCTTTTGCAAATCCCACATCTTACGACGTTGTTCCGGTTTTAATTGCTTACTCAAGGTTTCTCAATACGCATATGTATTGATGGCCGAATGAATGCAGTGATCGTTGAAAATGTTCGCCTTAAAATTGTATTTGTGAAAGTGAAATTCGTTCTTTTCAAAGAAGCTCATAGAACGTTTTAGAGAGCATCTAAATACCAATTGTTAGATGAGTTTTGTTGTAATGCGTAAATAAAAAAAATTTCCGCTACGAGCAGAACTTTACGGAAAAAAAAAAAAAAACGATGGATGAAATATTAGAGATGCTATCAGTAGTTCTCATTACTGATATGCTTCAGTGAATTCGATTAAATGCCGTCAAATTTGCGAGTCTTCATTTGCTTTCCTAGCGAGCAATTTTCAGAAAAGATAGTCATGAGAGCCCCCAAGCTTAATGCTTGAAATGTTGCTTAGTCTATAGCTAATGACAATTCGAAAGGCTGTCGTGAAAGTGATTTTAAGCGTCTCTTACTTAAAAACACTCAATATTTATTCATCTTTAGCTCGTTTAACTCTCTTCTCCATGTGTTACATTTTCAAAATTCTATCCTTATGTAATAATAATATATAAAATTCTACATTCTCCACAGATTACTGCTTTATCCACACAAGAAACGCTATCAGAATATCATTATATCTATAGCGCTTATATGAACTTCCTATGCAAATGCAAATCTTTATTTCCGCTAAAACAGCTATAATCGTCTCAATTATTTCAAGCACTGGAACTGGGATTCTACGTTGGAAACGACTTTGTTCCCACCCTTCCCTTCTTCCTCACCTTCACACTTCCACACGCCACGAGCAGGAAACATCGTAAAATTTCAAATCGAAGAAGAGAGGACGTCATCTTGCATCGATGAATGGAGGGGGCTATGTGGGAGGACGGGTTGAGGGGGGGGGGGATGGGTACGATGGGTTTAGATGGCAAACTAAAAATCAATGACTTGAGCATAAACGGGAGAGAGCATATGGCGAGTTAGAAAAACACCCCTACGTTGATTTCTCATATTTTGCAGCTGTCGGTCGCCTCGCTGATATGACAACTTTGAATGGATAACCTAGTCTCAGCTTTTCCCTTCCCCAGAGGAAACTTCAGCCTTCCACACATCGATTCTTTCTTTATGTTCCGTGTTCGCAGGTCTCATTCGTAATTTTCTGATAAAGGGATATTGCAGTCTTTCACGGAAAAAAAAATCGTTGGATCATTTTTTTCTCACTGGACGGACGCAGACATTTGTGGAGCGATACTTTCGTAGAGTGTAGGTAAGTGCGCATTCGCTTTCAGTGAGCATTTTGAAAAGTACACGACAAGCATCGGGCCATTCACTAGCTTCGCTTTAATTGTGTCTGTAGACGTCAGTTGGACTCAAGAGAGGTTTTAGGTTGTGTGCAATGAAACGATCGACGTTTGCTTCATTGCTGTTTCCAAATGTGTCGCGACTGCTGATTTACTGAAAACTTTAGGTCCTTTTTTTTCACACTAATGCGCCATTTTTTTTTGCCATCATTTAAGTGCTTGGCAAAAACCTTAATAATCTATCACCAAGTAAGTCATACAATCCTCGTGCGCTCATGTCTAGTCGAATTCCATGCCTGGATGGCTGCTGTCATACAGAGCAATAAGCAGGCTCATCACTAAAGGGTCTTTGATAGAAATTGTGTCACCTTATCATTGAACCTCCAAAAAGCATTTTCGGAGCTGAGAAGAGAGTATTGGAATTCAAGGGTATCTTCCGTATTTGCCGACAAACGTGAAGACAGTAAGGCCATTTTTTCCAGCTATTAAGCTTTAAGAAATTTAGCTCGATGGATTAGATTCGATGCTATCTTTTGAAGGAATTCTTGGATCGATAAGGCCACTTTCATTGATGTTAAATTGCGCTTGAATTTCGGAGCTTTAAAGCTCTCTGCAGTAGTCGTTTAGTCGTATTTGTTTTGCACAAGTTAGAATGGGTGCCGGAAGGGAATGTCCTTTAGTGCTGACCTCCAAGAAACCTTCGCTTTGGAGACGTTCCAACTTGGGTCATCGGGCATCGTCCGATGTACATGTATGTTCGACTGCCGGAAGTGCCAATATGCGATTCATGCAAGCATTCTAACGTTGAATCTCCTCACATCAATGAAGCTGTTGAATGGTTTAAAAGATTTTTTCTCCGCGGTAATCTAAGAGAATATCATGAGGTATATGCGCTTGGCAGGAGAGATGCGAAGGAATTTTCAAAGAGTTCTTCTCGATATTCCTTGCAAGCAGGAGGTACGTCTTAGCTAAAGTAGCATTTGTTTAAATACTCAAAATTCCCTACAAGCCAGTTGATTCATGAATTATTTATAGTGATTCAATTTGTTCTTTATCCTTTTCTCTCTCGGTCCCATCGACATCGTCCTCAAATCATGACTGTACTTTCGCAGTCAAATACGATTTAGAAACAGGCTGAAAGTGAGTTAATGAATATATCTGTATTGACAGTGGGATTCCTAAGAGGTCGATATTCTTAGAGCAATGCGCAACTGTGATACGCCGAACTTTCTCAGAAATACAGCATGGGTATTTCGGAATGCGATTGTGACATTGTCGATGATTGCTTACAGTGTTGGAGAAACGCTAGTTAGCGCGCTTGAACTTAATTTCAACCTTCTCTTCGCTTTCGCTCGCAATTGTTCTCGTTAGAGTGTCGATTAATAATCGCTAATTTCGCAGAACTGTTAAATTTCTAGGAGAACAACCTTTATGAGAGCATCGTGCTCCGTGGGCTATTCGATTGAAGGTATTTCGAATTCGCTGCATCTGCTTCAACTTCTAGCAGATATTCTTTCAGCTCTGACAACATTGCTATTATAAGTGGTTTTTGCGCGTATATCGATTTAATACTACTGCTTACGTTCTTTGTTGAGCAGTCACCATGATCCCGAGGTAAGCTCTATATATGCTTCTTTTGGTATTTTATTTTTCGTATGTATAGATAATGCATCATGCGATCATATTACATATCTCTCTTGAGCAAATTGTATGAAGTGTTTGATTGCAGATTATTTATTTATGAAGTTATACTGTTCACAAGATATGGACATTACAGTGTTCTTTGAAGATAATTGGAGTGCTAAAAAAAGGGAGCGAAATTACCTATTTTCCACGAGCGATCGAGAACGGAAATGAACAGAATTTTTTTTATAGCGGTATCATAATTGCAGGACAAATTATATTAAAATTGGATTGTTGCAGTAACTGAGAGTAATAATTTCACTTCCTTATTTGGGCCGACCCATATGCATGGAAGGGAAAGAAAAAGAAGGAGGGTAGGGTGAGGATGTGCTTTCATTCTTTGTGCAAAACCTTAAAAGGCGAATTGAAAAACCTGTTCGAACTTTTCGCTGCCTCAACTAAAGTTAACGGCTTAAAAATTTTCTAGCTGATTCCGATCGCCATCGTGACTTGTTAATCTGGGCTTAAACAGTTTCAGCTACATTCGTTTTCAGTTTTATAAAAAACTGTTCTAGATGACTCAAAATTGATATCATCGCCTGGCAAAAGATCACTCTGAAATTTGATTCCACGAGGAGGAACTATTGTTGTGCATGCGGCTTGCATCAGAAACCGTTCTTGGTTGTAATTTTTATGCGATAGTAACCCCGATTTGCCATCAAAGGCAAAGTCCGATGTGTGACTCTTGTGAGTGGAACAGTATTCTTTGAGACCACAGCAATGTTAGAGTGTTGCTCTAAAGACCGGGAGAGCCGTCGAGCGTCGAGGATTCTTAGAAGAATCTCTGATGATAGAATCTCATGATCGGAGCTTAGAAGGCCTTTATGATAAACACTGATTTGAAAAAATGGCAAACCAGTGATCTGATAATAAGTTCTGAGTTGAGATGGCTGAGGTATGACCAGCAAAAGGCGATCAATAATAGCATTCTGTAGTTGACTCCCTCATATACCAGTTAAGTGCCTGAGTAAGAGAGAACTCGTCGACTTTCGTATTGGTCGGAGATCTGTACGACACATGAGTAATCCGAGTGTCATTGATAACTGCGAAACTTCCTATACGAACGATGTTATTTTCGAGGCCCAAGGCCTTGATGTTTTAAAGCATGAACGAAGAGAGGAGAAGCTCATGAACTCTACAGCATTGTTGTCGATGTGCTGGAGGCCGTGGCATGGGTGTTGCTCAGAGGACCCAAGTTCTGGGGACCTCCAAAAGCCAGGGTAGCTTGAATTCTTCTCGAACAATAGGTCGTTGTTGTCGGTGTTCTCGGAGCTCCATGGATAGGCGAGAGTCGAATTCCGGAGACATTCCAGCAGTGTGGTATTTCGAAAGCCCTTTCGAGCAACAAAGTGCTCTTCTCCAACTTCGAAGATCCCGGTTCTAACACTCAAGGTCCGCCGACTTTGTCCTAATTCATTCTTCAAGTAGATGGTCTTTCGAATTCGAAAGACTCTGTTTCTTTCGAAGGATCGAATTCTTATCAGCATGTCCAAAGCATACATTTTCACTATGACGAACATTTATAGGCTCTTTCATGGCTCAAAAATTACTACCGCTTTGCGCTGTACTTGGCCGGTCGAATTGTGCGAACATTTGATATACTATTTATTCCTCTCCCTAATTCCCTTCTTCCCCCTTCCAGCCCTCGCTTCCTTCTCTTGCTGTAAATCAAAATCTCTACTGCGGGTATTATTCAGGGATGAGACCAAAGACACGACATTGTTTAGTGTAATGCTTTCACCATTGAAACTACTAATGACGATTTTTTGCTGCAGCGTTTTAGATGGCGCGTTTCATGCAAGTTGTTGACTTGCTTTGGTCGTTTATTTGTTTGGCCTATTGTATAAAATGAGTGTAAATTGATGTTTGGTATGTCCTCTTATGCTGAATAAATTCAGCTCTCTTGTGGAATCGTTGATGATGGAAGAGTTTTGAAAATCACAAACGGAATTGAAATTCGACAAACATTTGAATAAAAATCAGAGCCGATGCTATTATAGAATAGTAGATAATTGTCTTGAAAGAATACAAAGCCTAGGCAGTAATTTCTTCTATTTGCATTTGCGTAGAATTTTTATTTTTTTTTTTTTGCGTAGAAGATGTCTATATTTTCAGTAGAGAATATAATGGCAGTGATAATGTACTTCTGTACGCTACTAAATCGGTTTTGTTTCACGGCTCAACTCGATTAACTTCATCCCTAGTACGTGGTGTTTCTGAAGGCGGCAAACACCTTCCATTCACTTAGAGGATGGATACCTTAAAAAAAAAAAAAAAAAAGCCACCAGTGCGTATGTGAGGGAAAAAATCGATGAGTACTTAATAACTACAGATATTTATTGAAAAAACTGGTTGTCTTACGTGTTCAGAGCAGCATGAACAGCCGAGACTCCTGAACCGGGACTCCTGAACTGGGATTCCTGAACCGAGATTCCCGAACCGAGATTCCCGAACCGGGGTCCCTGAACTGGGATTCCTGAACCGAGATCCCTGAACCGTGATTCCTGAACCGAGATTCCCGAACCGGGATTCCAACATAATACCACTAAAGTATAATAGAATAGCAAATGCGACACCAGAAGTTTCAATCAAAACGCGTGACTAAACCATCATATATTGCCATCATTATAATACAACAGGGCGCTGAAGTGAAATTTTTTGTGGCAAAGAAAACTAAAGTACACAGCGATTGTTATACTAACCACTTATATAGTCATGGTTTGCGCTGGATGAGAGCTGAAAGAATTAGAATATGCAGTGAGATAAAATTTCGACTTGAACTAACTTCGATTGCGTGAATTCACCTCTATACCTAAGGGAGATAGGGATGAAGAGAGGAATTTAAGCCAAGAAATACAAGGGATTTTCTATATTATGAGCAGAAAAAAACTAGGGACATAAATCGTCGAGTTGAAGTCGACAGTCAGTGGTTAGCCTGAAATGTTTAAAATTTGTCTTGCTTCTTTAGCGTGACATAGATATGTTTGGCTCGCTTCGCGTTTATTAGCTTTAATTTTTTCGACTTATCTCGCTTATATTAGCTTCAAAACTTTTCGCTTTTCCTTTGCTCATCTTTGTCTAAAATTAAGAGCGCACTCCATTCGTCTCATCGCACAATTCTTTCACTCTGTTCATTTACCTTATTCCTCAAAGTTGGCTTGTTGCTTTTCGAAAGGCGTGGATTCTAAGAGTATTTGCATGTTTCAAAACCCTCTTTGCATCATGAAAAATCGTTTCACATTTGTCCTTTGCAGAGGAGAAATCTAATTGCTTGAGAATGGCTGATGTTAAAACTTCTTGCATTTGTTCGGAAATATATTATATCGAAGAGTATTCTTTCAAAGAACAACAAAAAGTCTTCCTTCCGGAGGACATCGTTTTTGTCATCATCCATGGGGAAATGCATCGAATCAGTAGCAAGAAGAGGGAAATCGTATAATACCAATCAAGAAAAGAGTATGCAATCACCGTTGAGGGAGAGTGTGCGTCGTGCAGTTGGAGAACGAGGGCACGTTACATCGGTTAGACAAAAAGATCAGGTACTACGAACTCTAAAGAGGAAAGGGGAAGGGATAGCTCATAACCCCATCAGTTCACAGGATCGAAACAGTCATTCCCCCTCCCTTGCTAGAGAGTTCCCATGCTACAAACGACCATCTTAGCAATACTTTGCAGTCAGATGGCGGGTGGCGGCGCCGTTATCGCCATACGAGAAGCTGAAGCAGCAAGTGGCCAAGATAGCATCAATCGAGAGGGAGCAAGTTACATATATAGGAAGTAATTTTTTTTGTTAATATATTTTCGAACAGCTTCATTCTCAAGCTAGGCTAACATAGCTTTATTCTAAAACTAACGCCTTAAAGGAATTTTTTTCGCTTTTAAATGATAGCATTGAGAGCCCCTAATTCAGAGTCGATCCTTTTCGTCACAACTCTGAGGTTAAAAATTAAAAATTTTTATTTCGAACGCTTATGCAAGCGTAATATTAACGAATTGGTTTTTATTTAGGATGGTGAAAAGGTATGGCCGTATGTTGTCGTGCCACTAGAGAGACAAATAACCATAAATTCATCATTTCAAACTCAAATGTTGTAACGTGGAAATAACGATAAAGGCATCAAAACAATTTTTTAGAACTACAATGAATGAATACCTCGACTGTATTATGGCGATTACGTAGCCAAATATGACTGCACCAAGTGGTATCTCATTTTCAAGTGCAGAATTTCAGTTCATCTAATGTGCTGTTGTAATGTCAGATGCTCGTTCTTCTTAAGAAGACATTATTTGCAGTTGAGTAATACTTTTGTCAAAACTTCTGAGCGCTTCACAATCTTATTGGCTGTAAATATGTCTGTACAAAGCTTTGGAAGGAAAATGAGCGTGCATAGAAAGGAATAATCTTGACAGTAAAAGCGAGAGGGGATTTGCTAGGGAACGATATAAACGACCTTTTCATGAAGGTTGAAGAAGTTGGGTGATGTTTGCCAACCTTGTTTCAAAGTGGATAGGCGCCCTAAAATATGCCCTAAAATAGTCCTAAAATACACTTATTATTCAAAGCCCTAAAATATATACTTATTGCATGTGATGGCGCTCAAGCAAACCAGATCTCGTTGTCGCAAATATTATGAATCCATTCGAATGTATGCACAAAGAAATTTGAACTATATTCATCTTGCAATTATCAAACTTCGCTTCCATTATTTGAAGATATGCAAGCGAAGGTCCAAGTTTGGTGCACGATAGCATCGATTCACATTTTGCGAATGATACGCTTTCGGATGACGTTGAAGCAAGATTGCCGTCTGAAAAGAATCTTGAGCGAAAGACAAGTGCTCGAGCTTCAGATATGCAGGTACTCTTTATTCTTTGCATTAGCTGCATTCTATTACGAACAGTCTGTTCTTAAGCTTCTGATTTGCAACAAAGGAATTTCCCTGTTTTGAGTGGCTTGTTTATTTGTGCTCACTGACCACCTCAGCAGTCGGAGAAATCGAGAGGGTGAAATTTCTTAGATGGTACCTTCCAGCAGAAGTTTAAGATCACTTCGACCAGTAGTTACGAATCCCTTCAATTTTTCTCACTGTCCCAAGCAATGATCATCTCGAATTGGTGCGGGGGGGGAGGGGGGTGGGAGGGGGTAGGAGGGTGAGGGACGAAGAGAAAGGACATGAATCTAGAGCAGGCGCGAATGACCTTGTGTGGTCTTCAAATCAATATATCTAAACCAAATATGATTCACTGTCGGATTGATGGCGTTCACTGTGCTCGACCATCCGGTTGTTCATCATTTAGAATTATGTTCCGTGGACAAAATCGGGCGCTGAAAACATTTTGCAGATCTTGACGCAGATTCGCCGCCTTTACTGAGCCTTACCTAGACTTATTGTTTGGTCGGGATTGACTAATCATATCAACCGGAAAAATGCTTTTCTCCAAGCTCAATTCCATTCTAACCTAACAGGCAAATTACTGTGGTTAATGCAGAACGAGTTTAACATGAGTCACTAGCTGATGAAAATATTGTTATATCAGATTGTCGAGAAGTGCCGTCAACTTTAAACAATTTAGTCACACAATTGGGAACAAAGTGAGTCGTAGAAGTTGAAAAAAAAAAGTGTTGAGGATTTTGGCATCAAATACGCTTTTACGTTTTTCCTCTCGAATCAGCCAGCTACGTTAATCGGTAGTCAATAAAAATTTGTGTGCAGTTGTGAGTACGCTTACTAACCTCATCATTCATGCGAATCTTCTACAAAAGACAACATCTTTTTGATGTCCGATCTTTGACTGGACGTGCTAACTGCTTAAAAGTGCACGCAAATCTCTAGCTATCTTTAAGTGTGTATGACTGCTTTCGAAATTGGAAAAACTCCTTTCGAAAAAATCCAGAAGACTGTCGAACGACATATAATATAGTTCTAGCTTAAGTGGCTCTCGATTTGAAAGTAGCGTGTATGACTGCTTTACGCATAGAAAGATGGCTATCGTCGCATTGTTTGGATTGTGGAATAACTAAGCGAAATCGATTTCAAAAATTCGCATATATTTTATAGTCGGCTAGTTTGCATGTTGCATTCGAGCAGGTTAGGAAAACGTCACTTCTTTTAGGTGTATGTGAGCGGCGAAATCGGTTTTCGACTCGCTTTTTGTGATCCTTTATGCGGTCCTGCTAATTTCTCACATATGGAATTGTTGCGATCTTGGCGAATTTATTACTTAAATAGAGGGGAATTAGCGCATTAGTTAGCTATTATGCCTATCGTCCAAGAAAATGCTTTAATGCGTAACAAATTTTACGTTGTTTCCCAATCATTTTATGCAACTGGGAGATGTGGTATTTGTTAGAGTTGTCTATTGGATTGGATGGAGCAAACTATCATCTATGGTTCCTCTCTTCCTTCTTTTATCTCTTCCTATTCAATTTTTTCCCGCTTATCTATCATGAAGTAATTTCTTTTCTGATGGCAACTCACTTTTATTAAAGCACACCACAAATATATCAATATCAAATTTCTTTAAAATTTAGGATACAATTCTTCGACTGAATATTGGGGGTTCTAGTTATCGTATTCGAACACGTTCCATTGTAAAATTTGGACCAATGACGTTATTGGGTCGATTTGTACGAATGAATCATGAGCATCGCAGACAATGGGCCGATTGGTATTTCGAGGAGTCAGACGAGTATTTTTTCGAAAGAGTTCCCAGGTGAGTGGTCTTTGTGATATGGTTATTTCGAGATTTATAGAGCTTCAACTAGGAAGACGCGCTTACAAACAAATGAACGACGGCTGATGATTGTGTGAAGTTACAAGATATTGAAAAGGCTCATCTTGCTTACGCTTTCCGAAAGCTACTAATACATTGTTCGAGTATAAGCGATTTGAAATCCTTTCATCTCATCTGCATGGTTGTTTGTGGTCACTTTTCACTATTACCTTTGCGCAGTAATTGTCAACAGGTGTATGTGTTGAGAATTCGTCATTAAAAAAGCCGAAATTCCAACTTTGTGCAGAGGATTTTACGGGATGCGTTTAAATGTTATATAAATATTTTATAAAATTGACACCAATTTTTTTGTTCAGGTAACACAACTGATATCCGATTGGATAGACGCCGAGTTGCGTTGTTGGTGGTCTTAGCATTAATCCAGACGACAGCCAGTGATGGCCGTCTTGGGCAAAATAAGATGACTCCGACTCCAGCGATATCTAAAATTCCTATTCTAAGTTTTGACTTCGCAGCAGAAGATAGTCAAATTCTGGAAATCAACTCCTAGAAACGTCTATAGTTGATCTGCGCTCCGTGCTGCTAACAGCTGCGTTGTATTTATTCAGTTGTTTTTTAGATTGGAGTTGTTCTATTTTGTGTGGCAGCAAGTGTCATGAAACTTAAAGTGGGCTAAGTGATTCTCAATAGTCAGGGAATAGTTGTGATGGTTTGGGAGGTTTTAGCCTTTTTTCAAAGGATTCATTGGAGTGTTTTTTTTTGCATCCAAAACGAACGGAATGCTGAGGATGAATCAAGAGATTGAACAATAGCCAAAGTTTGTGTGGATCAAATTGAACACATTGGAGCAGCTGCCTAAATGTCACATTTCTCTTCATCTTTTTGCTTGATTTGGAAACATTTGCTCATATCAGTAAAAGTTTTACGCTTTAAAATAAACTTCGGAGGCGAACTTGCGTCTCTCATCGTTAAAAATGCAGATTTTTGCTGCTACGAAAACCTGCGGCTTCTTAATTTGTCGGAATTGAACTCCTCTTCCCTTATCCCTTTTCCCCCTCTATCCTTCTTCACTTTCATGCCTTAGAGATGATAATAGATGAACGAGTTGAATACATAGGCCATTTTAACGTACGAAAATTTTCCAGCAGCAACTGTTCAATTATTCATTTTCATATAGAGAACCTGGAGGTTCATCGGAAAAAAAACCGTGTCTAAAGTGTAGTTGAGTTACAGATTTTATCGAATAGTATCGGTCAAGTTGTTGTAGGGCTTCCAGTTATAACTCTCATAAACGCGATTAGGGGGAGGAGGGGGGGGGGGGCGGGAGGGAGGGGAGAGATGATAATGGACACAGAATTTTCTCACTTTTTCCAGTTGAATATGATTGTCTTGGCTCATAGATGAGTAACCTTCTTCATTTTGTGAATCACCTGCGGGAAATAGCATAACCCATTGCAATCGCCAAGCATCCTTTTTCACTGATCACAAATGCAGCATGCACGCGTTCACGAGCGATTATTAGCTGCCTTAGTATGAGGCGGTTGAAATTCAAAACATTCACAGTTGCTATTTTTTGTGAAATTATGAGGCCAATATCTTATTAGTATATATGCCCTGGATACCCAATCTAATACCATCAAGCATTCGGTACACAACAAGGTATCGTCAAAGTAATTGAAAGGAAAAAGTGTTTATATATGCCAGATCAGCAAATTGTATCAGAGAGATCGTTAAAACGAGAAAAATTGGCAAGCATTTATTTTAGCTTGAATATGGCGAAGCTTCAAACTGTCTTTCGCAGGCGAGAGGTGGGCCGTATAAGCACGGGTTCATTTGCGGAGGAAGCGCATCACAAAACGCAGAATTGTTAATGAGTGAAAGAAGTTAGAATTGGAGAACCGTAAGAAGGAAAGTGAAGTTAAGTTAGGTATCAATAAGAATCAGAACCAGTCGATTTATCCGCATAGAGAGAATGGACAATTCGGCCAGTTATAAATTGGTTGCTTTAGCTTCAATGGAGAGGTTTACCAATGAAAATGACTAAACGAATTTCCGCATTTCAACAGGACAAATGCTTGTTTAAACAGCAAAAACAATGATATAGCACCTAACAACTGCATTTTTTCGCAATTGATTGGTTGTTGAAATATTGAACGGAAAGAAAAAAATTTTTCCCTCAACTACATTCGACAGCTGTAGAGACAAATATGCGATTGCCGTGTGTTATTGAAGTGTGCCGTGTACAACGAGAAAAGTTGCAAGGCGGAATGCTCGAGTGTTATTGTGGTGGAAACAATTAGCCGTCTTGATGGGTATTTACGAAAGAGCAGTGAATGAAAAAAAAATGTTGAGAAGTAGCATATCATTCAAGTGCATCCAAAAAAAGTGAGGCAAATTTTGCGGTATCTAAGATTCAAACAAATATTTATGCCATCCTTAGGAATTGTTGTTTCGATGATATGCGCATCCGATTTACGAGACGAAACCAACAAAACAAATTGTTGTTTTTTTTTCTCTGAATTTTGCGAGCGATTTGAGCTGAACAATTTCTATTGTTCGGAGCGTAATGAGTGTAGAAGAAGGTCCAAAGGCAAGCGAAACGAACAAAAAATCCGCTGATCGCAAGTTATTAGCTTTTCTCTTTAGCATACCCATGAATTTATTCTAACTTCCGGCGGACACATAGTCTCCACCAAAGTGGAAATTTGCGGAGGGGATCATGCGCATTCCGTAAGCAACGACTTACTAGCCTTTATGCGCGATTCATGTAAAGAATTTCATTGATTGATAATAATAGGGTGTCACAGGACGATCGGACGCAGAAGCAATAGGAAAATTATTCAATTGTTACTTGCAAGAATTAAGCATTCGGATTTTCTAGGTACACGATTCACAGTTCCACTCACGCTTTCGCAAATCATTTATATTGCCTTCTTTCTATAAGGTTTTTCTCTTATGCGGGATTTTTTTTCATTCACTTGTAAAGCACCACTCAGAGAATATTATTAAAATGAAGTAAAACTTCGAGAAGAGACTTGCTTAGGGCTCAGGTAATTAATTATGACTCATTTCAGCTATATATTGCAGGTATTTCGACCCAATTTACGATTTTTACGCCACCGGACGACTACACGTACCAAAGGATCTTTGCTTTGATAAATTTATGGCTGAGTTACGATTTTGGGCAGTTTCGAAATCAAAGATGGATGAGTGCTGTTCGCCATTTGCGCAGTATTGCATTCTACCGAAAACTTCTTCCGAATCTTCAGTTAGTAAATTTTTTTTTTGCTTCAGCGATGCTTCACAATTATGTTCATGGAATCATTTCACGCTATGGAATCATTTATATTCTATAGGGATCGGCATTTTATAGTGGATTTTCGCACTCATTTCTTGGATTTATTATTTTCTGCGAAAGCGTTTGTTGATTTCGTTTTTTCTCGTGGAACTTTTCCGCTGTGGGAAAATCTCCTCACGCTGCGTTATTCTAGAGGATATTATTGCTGATAGCATTCCATATGCAAAACTTTAACAATATCCTCAACAAGAAAATAATCAATTATCCAATAGTGTCTATCAATGCCGTCCTTCTCAAATACTTAGCTCATTTTGACTCCATTTTTTCCTGGAACTTTTAAAGTTTTCAAAATTCGTTGTGTAATACGGAAATTCAGTGAACCTATTCCAACTACTCAAACAGTCGGTCACTACAATCAGTATGGTTTCATTGAGATGTCAATTCGCCAGCTTGACTTTTCTTTTCGGTTGAATTCTTGCAAAACTCTATCACATTTCGGCTTTTATTTCATCGTAGCAAAGTTGAGAACTGCTTTGAAAAAGTTTCATTTTCCAGTGATTAATTTTCTTCGTTGCCGTTAGTATTTTCATTTCCCATGTTTTAAATCTTAGCCATTGTTCCCACAAAAAAAAGAAAATGAAAAGAAACTGACCTAATCTTGGAAATGGAAACGTTTACTAAAATGACCATTGAAAAGACTGTCAAAAATTCAAAATGGGACATTGATATAAATAGGCGAACGGAAGAGAACACTTGAAAAATTATCGTCGTATTCTCATTTTTTCTTGTACTAGTCGATATTTGTACCACGAACGTTTGCAAATTAACTGAGAAACAATCTATTTTTCATTGTTTCGACTTTTCAAGATAATTTTTTTGTGACAAATGAAAATTTTCACAGATGGGCTTTGGTCCAGTTGTACGTCGTGAATTTTGATCACTGTTCGAGCATTGTTTTCAGTCGATGTGGTTCATATCTTCTGAAATTTGCACATAACTCCTTTCTAGGCGTTTTTATCAAAACTTTTTTCTTTTTTGAGGCGTTAACGTTTCAATGCGAAATTCCTCCACATTTCGAGTAAATTGAAGTTGTTTTCCGATCAGTTTTCTTCTGCGAGCAGGGGTATTTTTCTATTAATTTTATTGAAATTGTTTCTCTTAACGCTGAAAGAATGCCTAAGTTAATCTGATTGGTGGTCGAAGTGTTAAAAATGTTGTTTTGCAATATATCTACAAATATTTCACTTCTGAGCTTACACATTAACATATCACTCTGTATCAATCTATATCGCTCATCTACAAATTCATAGCCATATTATCTTTACTTCTAGCTATTTTCTAATGAGCGCTTTATACACGAGTTGCATTTCTTTCCGGCTGTGTTCGCATATTTCCATCCCCTCCTTTCGCCATTCTCAATAAAATATCTCACAAAATCATGCTCTATATGAGAAACGAGGAGTCTACACGCTGCGGCATCGTCTCACTAAACAATTAGCAATCTTGCATGATTCAGATAATATTTTATTATGATAAAGTATTATTTAGAATAATCGATGCGAAGAATGTGATTAGCGTTGATTGCATTTGCTGTAAATAATAGGCGTTATTCGATTTCCATGAGAGAGTGATAATAATTCGTGAAATATTGCCAACACTGTAATTTTGTCCGTAATATGCAGAAATACATCCGTAGCCCCACATGAGCAATATTTTGGCACAACTCTATGACAATGAAAGACAACGATTGCAAAGAGAATTGAATTAAACTACTGTCTTGCTTGGAATACTTGAATTGCTTTCGATCAACTTCATTATGTTTCCTTACGGAATTCACATAAAGAAATATAATCGACAATCGATCTACATGCTTGTTGATGTGCTAAATAGCACATTCAAGTGCTAAATAACACATACAAGTGCTAAATAACACACGCATAATTGAGTTTGACGCGGAGTGCAAGATTTTCGGTTTCCATGCCGCAATGTTTTTCAATGAGTACCGAGAGTGAATTTTTGTTTTCATGTGAGGGGGCTATGCTAAAGTTGTTTCTTATTAAAGGAAAAGGATCACTTCATTGGGTTGCGATGTGCTAAAATCCGCCGAAGGCTTTGGTACGTACTCGAAGGGCATACCTCTTCCAGGTGGGCCACTTGAAAGCTGAAAAAAAAAATTTGGTATATCGTTGGGCGACAATAGATACTTCCGAAATTACGTTTACAATCCACTTGCCATAATAAATGCAGGTGCGCTAAAACATTTGAAGACGCAGTCATTGAAGTGACCTCATTCTTTCTTTGGAAGAGTTTTACACAACGTTCAAAACGTGATCACTGACTGATGCTCTTCAAGGTGAAAGATGGTTGTTGTAATTTACGATAGCTTGAAAATTGCATCGATCCATTTTCATTCATAGATCGCATTTAATGTGCATCGCTACTGAACAAGGTAATTGCAACGTTTTTGGTTACTTAATCTTTTGAAGGTTTTTCTGCAGTATTCTATAAAATTTTGCTCAGGTATTGCTAACGAGTGTTAATCACACTGAATACATTTCTCAGGTGGTGGAAAGCTTTCGAAATAACGTCAACATCGTTTGTTGTGCTTTCTATTGCGGCGCTTATCCTTGGCTCTATTCCCGAATTTCAAGTTCCTGAGCGATCGAAAGGAGGAGCATCCACCACACAGTAAATGTTTCCATAATCTGCTTTGTAGTGATTTTTCCTTGTAGGAAGCTGTTGCTATTTGACATAGGTATACCCAGCAATTGTCGAAGCAGCGCTGCAAATAGTGCTGCTTCGAATGCGCAAAAAAAAGAGGTGAGAAAAGAAGTGCAGGGACCAACGAAGAGTGGTGCTCCGAGACGGCGGAAAACGTGGCGAATAGTCTCTCGGCGAATAATACTCCTACGAAGGAAGGATAGCCATAACATCTCGCGACAATAAACCTAAGAGCATCTCAAACGGTAGGAACACAAACGTTGAGGAATGCCGAGCGAGCGGCTTTCTCTTCCAGACGTCCATTATTGTAAGACGATGGACAGTCTGATAAAGAGGCGTATAAAATGGGAACGAGAAGGCTGCTCATCTTTCCCCCAAATCCTTCTCTAGGGACTACGCTCCACAGTGTCACCGAGACCTTGCGCATCAACGTTGGTCGATCGTAGTCGTTCGCTCTAGACCTTCGCCGATTCCTGAATCGTCGTCGCTCGTCAACTCCGCAACAGCCGTCAACTCACCCACCTGATCCTCTCCCTGTTCCGATCTATTGTGATTACCAATAAACATTACTTTTACTCCTTGAACCTGACTATTCATAAATACGAGTCGGAGAGGAACAATTGCACTTCGTTGCCATAAACCTCGTAGAGCAGTGTTTGGTTTGTGCCTATAAGATCAATTCCTTCTCAAGTATGTCACCAGTGCAAGTAATAGTTTTTTCTTTTTTTGTCATTAGAGATGAAGACTCGCGGAGGTTTTTTGTTTTGCGAGTTTATGCGTGCATTGCATAGTTTGTTTTTGGTTTGTAGGTTTTTACGGCTAATGTGTTATACTCTTTCCAGGTGTTGCCTCGAATGAAACGGATATTTTTGCAATACAGAGTTTACGTTTTACTGCTAGATTGCTTGAAAAGATATCTTTTGTTATGACAAATTTTCAAGAGAACAAATTTCTTCTAATTGGGAAATTCATTGATTACAAAAAACAATCTTCGTCTTAAAGCAGCTTAGTTTTCAGGCCACCTTTAGCCTCTCCGACATATCCAAAGGAAGATGGGCATACGACAAGTTCAAAGGTGGTGGTGAGAAACTCCGATGATGCAGGACCTGAAATGGTCGAGCATCCGGTGTTCAACTACATCGAGAACATCTGTGTGGTCGGTAATCGTGTGGTCTTCTTATGTTGAAATTCTTCTTGATGGACGTTGCTTTTGCCATATTAGCTAATTTTCGTCTTCATTTTGAAACATCTCATACGTTGTCTAATGCTTAGTATTGCAAGGGCTCGTTTTCTTTCACACATTTCTTACCAACGGGGTGAAGAGAGTGGAGGGTGGATGGGGTGGGGGGGGGGGGGGGGGGGGG
>JAARMF010000580.1:5185-16403 GCA_022844705.1 Toxascaris leonina | reverse complement strand
TATATATATATATACTGAAGAGAGCAATCAGTAAAATCTATCCTGTCGCGGAGAGTGGAATGTGTTCCGAGACTCCTTACTTGTTTAACCTTCCCAACTTCTAAAGCGTCAGCTCATTATATGCAGTAGGTTTTATAGATGTTCATTTCTGTATCTCGTAATAATGTAGTTGTAAATTTTCAGGGGAGTCGCATTTTGTCCTCACTGGAAGAATGGAGATGGTCTCAGAATGTTGTGAATGCTCGACTAACCGGTATCTTATTCTTGCGGCAACGCTTTATCGTAATAGCAAGATTTTTGGGCTTGTATCACAGCTTGAATTCTGTAAATATTCATTTGGCACTGTTCTGTCCAGAGCGGTGCTGAATATCATTCTCGCTGTGCGTTGCGTATATCTCTCGGTGCTAAACATTTTGTGTGTTATACCCTCGAAACAATATTTAATAATGGAAAGGGCGTTAATTTATCATTCAGCATCTATGATGTATAAGTTCTATGGACCTGTAAGGTTGACTTGCACTTATGTGAGTATTAAATTGATGTCTCTTGTGGTTGTTATTTGCTGTTTGCATTGCTTTTAATAGTCCACGTGAGTGTACCTCCGAATGCTGCCCTTTACAATGGTTGTTGTTATTATTGTTGAGAAAATGTTTGCAAAGAAAATTAATGGAGGAGCACAGCGTGAAATATAGAAATTCGTAGAATCGTGCAAATGCAGCCAGCCTTGCAGTGTTTAGCTGATCAGTTGTGTAGTACTCCCAAAGAAGTGCATGACTCAATCCTGGATTTGGAAGAGATGGTAGTTCTGCTATCACGTTCAAGCTTCTCTTTTTTCTTTTTTTAGAGAGAGAGAGCAAAGGCCTTGCAGTTTTGACAAGTCAGGCGTCGTTCTGCGAGTCCGTGATTGTTTTTCCAATCCAGTACTCGCGCAATCGTGTCACCCGTATAGCCTTCAGCTTCCATTCCGACGCTTGGGTGGTACGAACTTTCTATATATATATATAAATTACTGCATCCCTATCTCCGCTGGCGGATGCTGAAAGGGAAGATAGGTCGTAGCGCGTGCCGATGCCATGCCGGATTAAGCGCAACGGCTTCGGAGTAGTTTGAATCTTTAAGAACGACAGTTTCGGTACTAAGGTCATTCTGCCTCCCTTCCATGTTTTTTTAAAGTTTTGGAAGTTCATTAGTGAGGACGCTAATAAATTTTGCGCAAATAGACAATAAAACAAAAAAAAGGATTCGGAAAGTGATTGAAAGAATTGAAAATCAGGTGATCTGTAGAGGAACAGCAATGTATTTCCGGTCTTAGGGTTGGTGTCCCTTAACGACGTCGTACTTATTCATAACATGAGCTGTTGCGCGACTTAACTGGTGACGTCCACTTTCTTTTATGCGGTATCAATGATCATCGAGTAGGGAAGTTGATGGAGCATAGCTGCGGTTTATTCACTTCATGTTTTTTTTTGTGATGATGCATTCGTCACGCATTTTATTGGATATGAAAGTCATAACTCATCAAACAGAAATTTGCATTTCTCCTCTAGTTCATTTGAGCATAAACATGGTCGCCTAGCGATCTTAAATTAGGCTTATCCAGTGGTTGTCTGTACGGCGGTGCACTCTATTTTAATGAATAAATTTTTGTGTGATCTTTGCTTCATCATCGTCACATCGAACATCGACAACAGAAATATCTGCACCTTTCGTATTAAAGATATAGTGCATTTTTACCTTCCGCCTCTTTAGCGCTGTGTAGTAGCCGGGTTTTAGCCAGTGCTAACCAGCTTTTTCTGTACCACGCTGATCACATTCACGAACGATCGTTGCACTCATAGTTTTCTCCACCACTTCTTGAGCATCATTCTAGTTGGTCGTCTTCGAGGGGTTTGACAGGATGAAATTTCAAAAACTACGAGGGGTTCTGAAAGTGTCAGGTTGAACCATCACTACATTTGCTTAATTAGAAATTTCGTCATAAGGTAAATCAGATGCTGTCAACGTGCTAAAAGCCAAATTTCAAAACCGCAGATCGCCGGAGATGTGTAAAACACATTGGAAGCTTCAAATTGAAATTGGCATCTTGTCGAGGGTTTAGGGCAACGAGTTTGAACACATTAGAACCTGAAAGCTTGGAAGAACATGAAAACTTGAGAAAATGTTGGATTTTAAAATGTAGAGTATCCGTCGAGATGTTTTCGACAACTAAATCTTACGGCGACAAAGATCAGTGAGCTTCCGGGAGCTGAGAAAAACTGAGGGAATAGGAGAGCAGATCTCCGATGTAACTTTCGGCATGTGTTTTTCTTTTTCTGTCAAACAGGCATTCGAAATTCTTATTGGAATATTCAACGTATATTCGAAAACGACTGCTGCAAGGCTCTCTGAAGCGCCAATAAATTTTAACCCAAGCAGCGAAGAATGCGGAGAACATAGCAGGAAGAAGAGCATGCCGATTCCTAAGAAGATGATCATGTAACGAGACAATGAGTGGTTACGGGGAACGTTAAAGCGGTTAGCAAAAAATGAAGGGGTTCAGGTAGCGCTATTTTAACTTTTAACGAAGATAAGTAATATAGCGGGAAAGAAAATATATTTCGCAAATTTTGAAACCCCCTGGAGACGTCCTGTTGCATTTTTCTCCGCTTGTGCCGCCCACGTGGAGTCGACGAGTGTCGAAATTTTGCGATCACTTCGATAAGCCCGCTACGACAGTTGTTGAATAATTTTTCTAGGCATCGAAGAAGTTGCAAGATTCGTCAGTCTGTCTTTCATGAAAAATGGCGAGCAAAGCGGTGAAAAACTGGCGAATCACGGTTAGAGTGTGAGTTGTTTTTGTTTTTTTTTCGCTTTGTTTCGGAATACAGTATATTCAATGTTTTTTTGAAGCAAATGTTATGAGGATATGAAAGCATCACGGCTTGTTTCATTTTTCGCTTCTCATGGTCCATACAAGTGAATTTGACTCTATTCTTCCGAAGCAGTATAAATTTTCCAAAGTGTCCCAATTCGCGTAAATTGATGTCAACCCCCCGTCCCCCTTCACTTCCTCGACAAGAAGATCTAATTTTATAAAATGCTTCATATGAACCGTACAAAAGCGTGCATTTTCCTTCCGCAGGACAATCAAAATTTTTCGAAGCACTGTGATTCACCCAAAGACGCATATTTCCCCATCAATTTTCATTGTAGTAACACTGCACCTTCCGAAATACTTGCACCGATTCATACGAAAGAATATGTTTTTTTGCCTCCAAGGCAGTTTAAATTTTTCAAAATGGTGCGCAGGAACTGCCTGCCAGATGCCAATTCACAAGTCTCTAAAATTAATTTCTTGGCCAAATTATAAAGATTTGGCTGCAGGGAATGGACGTCATGGATAGTTCATTTGGCAACTTCTTCCCATCAATTTCTCCTCCAGTGCTCGACATTATCAAATTTTTCGGCTTATTCTGCGGACCCCATAGATAATAAATACTGCGAGGTGTACATGAGGTCCCACGTTGCTTAGCACCTGTGAAAGCAACTTCATCTTAGCCTTGTTCTCGCTTGCAGATTGTGAGCTTCTATCTTTATAGCGCTGGTGCACTCTCGTCTCCCCCTTCCCTCATCTTCAAAGGGAAAAATAAATAGGAAAAGCATCTAAGGTTCGCTCACATTTTGCATCTTTAATGTTGCTTTTGTTTCAGACAGAGATTGCTGTAATTTTTCTTTGCAGAGAGCTTGGCGACCAAGAAAGGATTTTAGCCGAGGATGAATTCGCTACAATAGTTGGCGAGGCGATAAGATGCGTATTAGGCCAAGCGGCTCCAACGTACACGTTAGGTTCATATGACGGGTACAGTCGTAAGGGGTCGGTTGTGGTTTCGGCATCCGACTCCCACCTGATTTGGGCGGCGCTATCCATTTACGGTCGACACTTCGGCGCCCCAATAGCTCTCCATCTGAACTCGGTATATATTCACTAAAGCAATTTTTAGCCATTCGTTAGCGAAAAAAGCCAGTAAAATTGTTGCAACGATGGAATCCCTCATTGCGGCAGCTGCTGCGATAGATGGTCAGGCGCACATCCAGAAAGCGGAAGCAACAATGAGAATTCCTTGAATAGCTTGCTAACTGCTACTAGCTTCATTGTGGATCTGAAGTCGCAGGTTGTGAACCATAATATACCGGAGGAGGGAGTCTGGATTGAAATCCTCACCCATGGACAACGCAAGAGGTAGGGAAGAGGCGGTTGTTGAAGGACGCTATTAACACTTTAGAGGGGTGTGGTGGTTGCGATGTACTAATCGAGGTTATAAAGGTTAGGCAATCATTCATTTTTCCAAAATAAATTGCTATCAGTTGTCGAGGGGTTTCAGGTCGGCAGCCGCACTTACTGAGGCTGCTCCCTCACTACTCTTCAACAAAAAAAGCGAGTTCATTCTCACGGACCAAGTTAACAGCTCGCTTTTGGCTGGTCTCGGCTTACCTATTGAGAGAGGCCTTGCGATATGCTAGTAACGGCGAAGGTGGGGCTATATGTGTGAGTCCGTCCAGCTCGAGAAGTGCTGGAGTCAAAGTCACAAATTTTGGTCCGTGTAGGTTGTATAGAGCAAGGCTTTTACAGAACCAAGTTTCGAGCTGAGTCATTTGTTGGTTGTTTGGTCTGGTGAATGGAATATCGAAGGAGCACACGGTAGCACCTCTTGCGGCGCATTTTTCAACCTCTTTTTTTTTCAACATTACGTTTAAAATTTCCAACTTTTTTTCAATTTTTTTCAACTTTTTTCAACAATTTTTTTGGCGTAAAATAGCTCATTAGGCTGCTACTTGCAATATGCTTGCAACTTGCAGCTTAAGACGATTGAAAACTGTTGACGAGGTGCAGATGAAGCCGATGTTGATCTGGCGTATATCTTGTTATCGGTGGTTGCTTCGTTAAGATGAGCTTTGTTTATGCATTGTATCGGTGATGAATGTTTTAATTAAGAGAATGTGCAAACGCGCGTTTCATGATTAGTTGAATTCTGTTGAAATTTTCACTTTTTATATATTTTCATAAATTTCTCTATGCACGACGCATCATTATAGCATTGTATCTGCGTTGTACATATATATCTATTTCTCCAATAGGCTCAGACTAAAAATCATTGAAAATTGAGTCAGGAAGCTTGGCATTTATGTTGTGCCAACCTTCAATTTCATCTATTAGCTGATCATTTGTTATGAATTTGTGTAAGCGACGGGCTTAACACAATAGCTCACATACTTTTGTATGTGTTCCCAATTCGGGACGTGAAATAAATAAATAAATAAATAAATAAATATCACATCGTTTGCATATTCGATTCAAAGTGCAAAATGAAATTCCGAGAGCAGATGCATTTTGCATAATTTCATGAAATTCTTTCATCTTTTCCATACATCGTTCTTAAGCTTGTATTCTTCGTATGGATTGCATATGTTTGCAATAAAATCGATATTGTATAACGAAAATGAAAACAATATGAAGTACTAGGCGTTATTTAGCAATCATTAACGTTAATTATCATTGCGATTACATTGATATACAAAAATTTTATTTGCAAAGCAAGAAAAAAAGAGAAAAAAAACTTATCTCCTCGAAACCATAACGGCTATATATGAAAATTTCTCTCCTAGGATGCTTGGGTCGGTTAGAACGAAATCATTCGAATCGCAATGATCATTTTATATTAGAAATCTTTTAAATTAAATCCGTTCGTGCTAAATAATTGATTTCTTCGTACCTCGAAGCATCCATAGAGATTTCAGAAGCAGCCTATGAATATGCCACATTTATCAATGATTAGAACAAGGCTCATTTTTAAGGCCGCTTGTATTACAAATACATGAATATTGTTGCAGAAAAAAAAGAAGATTAACACAAGAATTAAAGAGACAATTATACCACTACCACAGATTAAGATTTGAAAGAAAGATTGCGCTGTTAAAAACAAGCGAACATATCATAGAATATAAGCATACAGTCCTTTTTTTTTTGTTAATTTTAAAGAGAAGTTTATCACTAATATTATTGTCGCAGATATTCTTGAATAGCAGAAAAAGTGAGCACTGCATAATAATTGTGAGCCTTATTACGCGTGAAGTTTGCAATAAGGCGCACCATTCTTTGCGTAGAAGCTTTCACCTTCCAAATTCACGTTGCAACTCTGCAAATATATTCTTCTATTTGCAATCTAATCTCCGTGTTATGCAATGAATTTGTTGTCGATATTTGTTGCATATGATTGCGTGTTGTTTGATAATTCGCCTTATTTAAAATAGAACATATTCATGTAAATTGAAAAAAAAAAAAAGGAAATTAGGCTAACTCATGCATAATTTTTTAAATCTCTTGCCTCATTTGAATAGCGAATAACCGTTTTTTCCGCATTTCCTTTTTTTTTTCTTTCATTATCGCCAACTGAATCAACACAAATAGAACTACAAAGTATTACTGTTTCAATAGATGAACTAAATTATAGACATTTAAAAACCGCTACTTCAAGTTCATTATGTTTCTTGAGATGCTTATTGCCATTGAAACGTCCCTCTGTGATATCGTTAGAGATGTGATATTATAATCACATCAGCAGCAAAACAGTTCAATTAAAACAACTTGCAATATACCGTGCAGTTGAAACAGTTTGAGTGGAAAGCCGAGCCAAGTGCTTCCACCCATCTGTCACCCGCTTCGATTGGATAATGGCATGAAACGCACTTGGTCGTAAAGAGAGCGTTCCAATCTGAATACCACCGATTATTTATTATTATTCTTGCTATCATTGTTTATTATTATTATTATTATTTTTATTTTTATTACTGTTACTATTAATATTATTATTATTATTATTATTATTATTATTATTATTATTATTATTATTATTATTATTATTATTATTATTATTATTATTATTATTATTATTATTATTATTATTATTATTATTATTATTATTATTATTATTATTATTATTATTATTATTATTATTATTATTATTATTATTATTATTATTATTATTATTATTATTATTATTATTATTATTATTATTATTATTATTATTATTATTATTATTATTATTATTATTATTATTATTATTATTATTATTATTATTATTATTATTATTATTATTATTATTATTATTATTATTATTATTATTATTATTATTATTATTATTATTATTATTATTATTATTATTATTATTATTATTATTATTATTATTATTATTATTATTATTATTATTATTATTATTATTATTATTATTATTATTATTATTATTATTATTATTATTATTATTATTATTATTATTATTATTATTATTATTATTATTATTATTATTATTATTATTATTATTATTATTATTATTATTACTATTATTATTATTATTATTATTATTATTATTATTATTATTATTGTTATTGTTATTGTTATTGTTATTATTATTATTATCACTATTATTACTGTTATCATTATTATCGCTATCATTATTACTGCTGTCATTACCATTTGAAGTTTCAAATAATGAACAACGAAAGCTGTGATGATAAAAGAATCGTTGCGTACCACTGATTTCGTCCCCATTTTTTATGAATTATTGGTACCTCGAAACGTTACGGATTTACGATTCAATTTACGACTTGCTGCCAGAGTAGTCCAAAAAGGCTTCAAGTGAAAAATCTGTGCATACGGTCGGATCAAGCATTAAAAAAAACATTTGATACTTTCTTGACATTTTTCGCATGTCGGTGTGACCATCTGTTTATTGGATGGGAACATGAAAGATATGTATGTTGTTGGTTTCCGTTGCAGCTAGTCTCATTATTCTGCATAGGATTTGCTGCCCCGGAAGCACCGTGCTCAGTACATTTGCCGCCTGCATCGATTGTCTATTCGTAAAGCGCCTCACTTATCAAAACCGAATAAATCTGAGGCTTCACTGAGACCGCAGAAACAAAGGGGTCGATGAGCCGCCATAGACACTGTTCAAATAGCAAAACTGCGGTTACGACCAATGGAAAGCTCTAGTACCTTCGGCTTGCACTTCCGGGCATTTTTGTTCCCCCCTCCCCAACTTCGACTTGTACTCACAGATCCCAGCCTGGAGTTTCCCATAGCTTTGCAGTTATAGATCATATTTTAGTGCAAACAACCATAACTCTTTGCTAGGTTCAATAACTGCGATGATCGCCATAAGTGCTAATATTTCTGATGTGGTGCTATGATTCGTTCGAAATTCAGTTTCTCTTGGAGCTTGAGGAAGTGACCTCCATTCTAGGGCGATTGCATTGCTAGTGACGTTATTAACCCTCATCTCCCTCTTTCATGTAGGCAGGTGTTGCAATCGTAGCTATATTCGTAGTAGCCAAACGTCATTTTACGAAATTCGCATATATTTTCAGAGAGGATATGAACGAAAACTCGGATGGTAATTAGAAGAACAAACCTGCTTCACAATAGGGTAAGCCCTGTTCAAGGAAGAACGCTGAATTTCCAAATGGTTTATGGCAATGCGCACATACGAAGCATTGTGGATGCCATTGCTTTTGCAACGCGTTTAGACAATCCTGAAGCTTGTGCATTATCGGACTCTCGTCAAGAAAGTACTCCCCATATGTGCTACCCTTTCCCACAACGAAGGAAACAACGTCAAATGCGACAACGCACTCAATATGGTATTCGTTATAATAGAAGCAAATCCATGGCTAAACGATTCAGTCGATTATTTTTATATTTTCTTTCCGTCGCAAAAGTAATATTTAAATCTGCACGAACTGAAACATCGGATTTAAATGCTTTGATGTTCAGAACCTAAACATTGTAGAACGTCAACCGGTATAAGTAGGTTTGTGTTAGCATAACACTGGAAAATCTCAGAAAAGATATTGGAAAGCTTCAGGAAAACTTCTCTGTTTCTGGAAAATCTAAATTCTCCTCTCCCTTAGAAAATTCCAAGATAAGAAACAACAACATCTCAGCAGGTTCATCTCCTCGTCATAAAACAAGAAAAGATAGAAATATTTGTAATCCAATGCATTACATACTATTTCCTTCTAATGTCTAACAGTTGAAAGTTCATTTCAAAGCCGTTTTATTCCTGATGCTAAAGTCTGTTTAGTTCGCCGTTCATGTTGAATTTCCGAAAACGTAATCGCTGTTAATGGTAACGTGCGGAAAGGCGTCACGTTTGTAGAGTTTGATGAGTGTAATCTAGAAGCACAAGAGTGCAAGGAGAGGGAATAAGAAGAAAGAAAAATCAAAGGAGATGGAAAAGATGCGACGCGCCAACGAAGAGCAACTCTATGAACCATTCAACGTTCTTATCAGCTCTGAAGACATTTTCGGGAAAACGTTAGAAACAGATTTCGTAGAATACTTGCTCTGATTTATAAAAAACACCGTATTTCCTTTTTTCCCGAGGAAAGAAATTTCAGCTTTCCCGGAATACTTTGACGAGTTCACCTCCCTCTAATAAATCCAAAATTTCCAAAGTACTGATCCTCATTCATAAATGAGCTTGTGTTCTGGCAAATTTCTTTCAAATAAGACAGCGAGAAAGTATGTTTCGAATCTGGAGTTCACATGAAGAATCGGATTTTCGATAGCCATTTTGCAGTAATAAACCTAAAGTGCCCACTAGAATGAATAAAGAAGGATCACTCGTACAGTAAAAAATTCTCTGGGCCGTGTATAGTCACAATGAAAAACTGCTATTAAAGCAATTACCGCGGTGATTGGACGATTACATTTGGCACAATGTGGCGCAATCAGATTTTCGAAGCACTGTTCACAGTACTTTTGACCTTTGTCCTCGACGAAGCCGATATCCAGAAGTCTCCTATTGCAAGCCTTATTGGCGCATACGAAATGTTCTGGACACCATGCCAATCCAGTAGCCAAGACGTATGCACCTCTAAACATCCTCTCATCAGCTCATTTTACTGCATCCTAAATTTATTTCATCTCATTCTCATATAAGCTTTCGATGAAGTGATTTAATAATGCTAGCAGCATTCGACGAACTTGGAATTCGGACAAAAGGAAACAACTTTTCCGATTCAGAAGGAATGTAGGAACACTAAAGGTAGACGAATCTTGTGAGGTGTGGAAAAATTACGGCACCATGACGTTGTTATTGTTAAACGCTTTATCTATATTCAACAAGAGTGAGTTGGTAGTGTAACGTGATTACCCAAAATGTTTTATCAGAATTTGATAGCTAGTAAACATACTTGGAAAATTTCCCGTTAAAAAAAAAGAAGAGAAACACTAACCGAATCTGTTGTTTGCAGTGTTCGCAGAATGGTACTCGATTACCTTGTGCTTGGAGTGTGGCTCTACCTCTTGCCGAATCATCACCTTGACGAATATGTTGTTGTGTTGTTGATGTTGTTTTCATGAATTTGTTGGTGCTCGCTGAAAAAAAAATTTTTTTTTTGAAATTCCAACAAGCCTAAAAATTCGTTCACTGAATGCAATTCAATAATAATTCCACTCAGTGCATCTCATCATTTCCAATCAACTTTGCCCAGCACACAGCTATTAATCTATTCATTTGAAATATCGTCAATACGACTGCGCCCAAGAAATCTTTTGAATACTTCGACAGGTTTTGCACTGAACGAAGTAACAAATTGTGACCGCATATAATGCAAACGTGTTTCGCTATTAATAAAAGCTTTTCGAGTAGTAAACCGTATATAAAGCCTCCCAGGTAAAGAGTGAAACTTTTTTGGTATGGCTGTGATTCTTGCGCTTAAGCCTGAAAGGCACAATATCCTCTACTCGAATTTGAAAAAAAAAAGGCTTGCCGCCTTCTTCGGTGTTGCAACACCTCTAAGGCAAAGAAACACTCGTAGATGTACCATAATAAATGCTATTCATTAATTTTTCTAATAGTCTTCTAGTTGTTTTTAGAAATTCAAAACCTTCAGAACATCCTATGGGTCAAAAGAGGCCAATTTGAGCAATAATACGGTAAAGATCGGGAAAATAGTGGACAAAATTTTTTCCACTCGATCGAATTCATCAAAAGACGAGGTAAGGAAATGGATGAGAAAGTGAGGGGATAGTGCAAGATGGTTACAAACACCAATCGCACCATATATGTAATCTATGCAGTACTTGCCTCCTCGAATTTTTTCATCGTTTCTCCCAACCTGAAACCATCCTAGTTCAATCTTCTACCTATAATTTACTGCTGTAATTGCCCTCCCTCCC
>JAARMF010000579.1:53802-70652 GCA_022844705.1 Toxascaris leonina | reverse complement strand
TCCCCCCCCCCCCCCCCCAAAAAAAATAAATGCATTCTCTTCTGTGTTGGTCATCGGATACTAAATGATAATCTGCTCTTAAGATATGGTGCGGAACAATGAACGACAAAGAAGCAGTACGGAAGTTGCGAACATCCGAACATTCGCCCGGTCCAATTAGGTGACAACTTCTTTTCACCTGATTTTATTGGATTGGTAGCACTCAGTTTTTTACCCGTTCTCTTGCTATCTCATATTCATCCCCACACTGTTCACATTCCGGGACCATCCTAATGACCGCATATAGAGGGACTTGACAAAATTACGCTGCTTCAAAGTGAGTTTAAGCCCACTCTAATACAAAGATTTCTAGTCCAGTGACATTATCGAGTTGATAAAGACCAGCACAGGCTTCAGCAAATCCAATATGAGGAGAACAGTTTTGAATGCCTTCAGCCAGCAGCATTCCATAAACGCTAGACGAAATCGTGCGTGACCCATGCCCGACAATAATATTTGGAATGCCATTTTGGCCAAGGGAAATTTCATTTTTCAATTTCATTAAGGCCTGTACCGCGGACACAATACCTTCGTAAAACTACCGACTGATAGGCTGAAAATCGTTATCGCACATAACCGACGTATTGTTCGCAGGTAAACTCACACAGCAGGTCGTTGCCTTGTACGAGAAATATGACTAGAAATGTGTCAACAAAGAGTGTTTAGCTGGAACCTCGGCATGCACACCTGCACCACTATTCTCAAATACCTATGTCCCGTTGAACACTTAGTCAAATACGTCATCACGGCTCCTGTAACCCGACCTTGTGTCCCTAGAAAACGACGCTCTCCTCTTTTCTGTTGCCAAAGTTCACACATTTCAAGAATATTCCTCTCACCTTGGCCATGGTCAAGCAATGTTCTAAGTGATGTTCCCAATTTTCCTAATGAAGCGCACAAATCGGCCAGCGAGAATTCAGATAATTAGTAAACTCAGTATGCATACCACAATTATCTGAGAATTTCACGCCAATTCTATTCTACTAACGAGGAATTTGCCTTCCTTCACTTGCATCTACGAAAATTCTGAAAGATGTGGATTCATGAACAAGAGTGCGGGAGAGGGGGGGGGGGGTCAAGACTTTCTAGCATGACGCTTAGAAAATCCATGCTAATGTTGGCATCTCTGTACCAAACTGCCACTCGACATCAGAGCAACTATTAGTCATTTGCTGAGCTGCTACTACTACTGGACTGTGAAGGTCCGATCACTGTATAAGAGATTCGTCACGTGTAAGCACTCATTTCAGGGTCAAAGGTCCACTTTCGAATTCGGAGGATTTCGCAGTCGCATTCAACTGCCCTTCGGGTTCTCCGATGAATCCCGAGCACAAATGCAGAGTATGGTGACAAGACGAAACACTACCAAAGGGTATGTTCCCCTCTTATCCTTTCACAGTTGTGCCCTTCGTTTGCTGCCTTCACAGACTTGTTGCAATCGGCTGCAACAACACTTTGAGACCTTTGAAGTGTTAAACGTATAAACTTATCGGAATAAAGAAAGAATATCACAATCACAAGCTTCATTGGCACAATTCAGCCATATAACTCTCTTTGTTCAACGCATCTATTGTTAGAGTTGAAATCAGGAAGGAGCAGAAATGAATGCTGAAGACTGACATGCCTATTGCTAATGGCTAGAGTTGGAGACAGCGACACTTCCGTTTGGCCGTTAGCGAGTCTTGGCCATATTCTGCATCCTAACATCAGCAACACTCTTGTTCCACGGGATGAAATGAGCGTGAATCATGGCGCATAATTTTTCACATGTTTCTGGTTTATTCTGTACAAGCATACTGAGTCGGGTAAGTTCGTTTCTATATCACCTCCTTGTTTCTGTTCATTGCGATACGAATACAAAATATCTAATACGTTTTTCCAAATGCTTCGCATCACCCTTAAACGAATTGCATGCTACGTATTCATATATTCACTGAATAGTTTTGTTCTTCAGAAATTACTGGCTGTTCAGACTAAGCGTCTATACAACATGTTTTCTGGATGTCTGTGAGTTTTTTTTTGGACAAAAGACTGGATATGGAGGAAGCAGTCGCGAAATTAGAAAGGTTGGATGGCGAGGATGCACCCAACGGAATCCTATCAACACCACTTTTCCCTATGGATGTCGATGTGAACGATCATCCGTTGTGCATAACAGCACTCTGCGTGTCGCATCGAATACAGCTGCTCGGCATTCTTGTTAGCTGAGGAGGCATTTTGAGCTTCTCAACCAACCATCGTTCTTTATCGCTCTTTACTTGCGATTTTTAGGCGAACAAGGCGAGCCATTCTTCCTGAATTAAGCGAAGGATAAAGCAAGTCGATCCCAGCCGATAGCTGCTCTAAAACCCTAGTAATAACCGCCTCTTAAGGAGAATATCGCGGATAATTCTCTCGGAAAGCTCTCGTAATAACCGTTCACTGCGAAACCTATATGAGAAAAACGGCTGGTGTAATTGGGCGCGCATCCAGCAGTCAAGCAAGATCGTTGCGAAAGGTGATGCTGGATAGGGTTTTGGTGGAAGTTTGAAGGGATCTTGTACATCGCTTCACCATCGACTCAAGCGTGCATTCTCAACGAGAGCTTGATCGCATTGAACGCGTTTTGAAGAAACCTCATGGATAGTCGGAATCATATCTCCCAACATAAGAACGGCAGCTCTGCGAAGGGGACTCAAGTGACCTAGGATGAAATGCGCAGAAAAACAAGCATTCACACGATCAGTTCCTTGCATCCTGAATGGTTTAGCGGTGTTGTGCTTCTATCTTTATTCAGTGTTTGTTGCCGCCGAAGTTGCAGTTTTACAATCGCTGATCTCTCTTCCAACGGACAGACAACCAGTTATTCAGAACTTGTCGATAAGCAGCTTCACAGTCGTTTTCAATAAACTTCGGAGTGAAAAGGTTATTATGACTCAGATGTGTTCAACGAGTGCGGCATCACTGCTCTGTTCTAACGAGCGATTTCGCTCTGTTTGCAAGCGGATGTGAACTGTTTGTCATGATAAAGAGCGATTGTGAAACAGCACGTGTTAAGAAGACTAATGCAGAAGTTCCGAAAACTTTCATCGAATGAGTAACAAATTGTGCAAAATGAATTAAGTCTATTTTCACTTTTATTTCTTACATATATGCGAACAAACGATACAAACCCTCCGAATGGTCAGCTCAAGAACTGTTCTTCATGTTGACAACATAATCTTCCATAGTGTTATTGCATCTTTGCACAGATTTAGAAAAACTAACTGCACGATATTCACCTATTAGTAACTCAACAATGGTATCATCTTAGGTTGGAAATATAATATTGTCATCTCTCTTTGAAAAAAATGTGCTCTTAAATAAAAGGAGAAGGTTGTTAGAGAGATGATTTCAAGTTTCATTCTATATAAATTTGCGGTTGATTATCGCTAAAAAGGTGCCATCGTTATTTGCACAGCTGTCAACATCATTATTCAGAAAAAATAAATTGTTGGAAAAAAAGAAATTATTAGAAAAAAAGAAAAAAAAGAAGAAACCATTTTTCGCATCATTCAAATAAATCTGATTGGAAATCGATAAGAATTCCTCACGAAGCTGAGATTAAAATCATAATTTTAAATTCTTAGATATGTGAAACTACTCTGGTGTACCGTCGTTCAATAGATTCTCGATTGATTGGCTGATTGATTGAATGTGTGGTGCCTCGAAACGGTGCGCAACGCTATTGACGTTCCATGAGGAAATGCAAGCGCCGCTTCTCAAATCTATCATCCGACTCGGTGAAATTTTTTTTTGTTGGTGGAATTCTATTTGCATTGCATTTATGTCGGTCATTATTGAAGTTTCGTTGTCATTTCAATTGCAGTATTGTTCTTTATTTCTTTTCGTTCTTATTCTTTTGAATTTCATACCCGTCGATCGCACTCTGTATAACTCGGAGGCGCAAGTGATTATTTACCTGCGTCTACCCACCGGTAATGCTTTTGGACGATTTATGCATGGTCGAGAAGAAAAGGCGAGTATATGTATATGGGGATATAGACCACGAAAGAGTGAGAGTTTATTGAATTTTGCGGTCCCTTTAGGAAAACTGCAGCCGTGAAAATCGCAGACTTGTCTGTGATTTTAAAAAAAGGAGATAGCATACTGTTGTGTAGGCTCTTGGAATAGCAGTCATTTTAGGTCTTATTAATTTGCAGCCATTTTTCTACCTTTTTTATGGAAATAATGCTTGATTTACGCTGTGTTGTACTTTCTATAGCACTAAGCATATCGTTATTGGATGCACTCTCGTGCATATGACGAATATTCTTGCCAGAAACGATCATAATAAATGAGCTTAGTTTCTTGAAGCAAACCATCAACGGTTCATGCAATGTCTGCCTCCGAGTGGCGTTTTTTGATGGCACCAATCAACGTAGAAAAAGGCACTTTTTTGCGAAAGCTTGAATCATTGACTAGCACCAAAATTGGCATTCCTTTCAAAGGTAGCAACTCGCCTCGTTAAAAGCACTGTTAACAGCATTAGGGGTTCATGGCTAGCCGCAATAGATTGGAATGTTGGATTTTTGCACTTCATATTAGCAGTGCAAACGAATCATCGAGAATCGTTTCTATGCGATCTCAGAAGCGTTTTTTGAGCATTTGAATAACAGAATTGATACTTCAGCCAAAATTATACTGTTCAATTGTCTAAATATTTGCCCATTTTAAAGCTAATTTCGTATGTTGTATGTTCTGATGCGGTTGAGACTAATGAAAATGCTGTAATTAAGTGTTATTTGCAATCGTTATTATTCGAGCTTTACGCTAACGGCGAACTGAGGTTCATTGATGTTTATTCTTCACACTGGTCATGATACTCTCACTTCAATATGAAACTTTTGACGCTTTATAGAAATTTTTTCAAATTAAGTATGCAAGCAAGCATATGCTTCTCTCTATGGTCACAAATATTGTAATCCGATTTCGTTTGAAAGAAACTAAGAAACAAAACAATTGATAAAATTCTCTCTATTGGTTAGGTGTTGAAACACATTAAAAGGGTTGTAACAAATGTGCTATATAATATTTGCGTTAGATTCATTTGAATTGCTTATTTTGTATTTGGCTATGTGATTTTGAACAGTGTTTTTAGTGTTTTGCATTCTCATATTATGTCTCTCGAACAAGTCCTGAATCGACGATTTTTTTTAGCTAATAAGTCTTAACTTATTCCCTTTCATCTATTGTGATCCTCAGTAGAGGTATTAACGGTTCGTTGACCTTCGGAAAAACGATCTATGCCTCAGTGCTGTAGCTAGGAAGATCGCATAGCGACACAATATTACAAGGAAGAATGATGTGAGAAAGAAACAAATTTTACGCAGCGATTCTTTCGTTCATCCAGTTCTTACATCCAAATGCATCGATATAAAGCATCGGCGATGGCGTTTGTAACGTTTTGAGGTGTGCGGGCTGGCATAATGGTGGTATGAAGACTACAGGTCCCTTCGGTTGGTGCGGTATTTGAGTGACTGGTATAGCGAAACAAGTGAGGCGACGAGTAAGGTAGGGTGAGTTGAATTAGGATAGGTGTTGGGAAAGTGTGCGGTAGAAATGAAAATAGCTTTGAAGATTTGTTCTCGAGGTTTCGTGCTTTTTATAGAATTTGCAAAGCTCCGTCACAATTGCTGTTTGTTGTTTCAATTTCTCCAACAACACGATAAAACTGGTCTCTGTTGTTGTTTGACCGCAAAATTCATTCGTTCACGGATAGCAGATCGGAATTGGCACTACTACTACGGCTCAAAGTCTCCAAAAAAGCTCAAAGGCTGCAAGTCGACATTGACTTCTCGCATTTCACCGATAGCAAACCCTACACAAGAGTAAAAATTGTGCGCAATTTTTGCAGAAGAACGATGCTTTGCCGTTTTCTGCTTCGTTTCGGAAAGTCGTAGAAGGAATTTGCGGCGTAAGTGATCGTCTTATAAATTACGAAACTTGCTGACATAAACGATAAGCATATGGTGACGATCTATGGTGCATCTTTGAATTCGCCCAGTAAAAAATAATTGCTAAAGAAATGCATCTTTTATTGAACTCAGAAATTACTGAGACAAGGCAGGCCTTTCCGGTTTTCTTATATTTCATGGGAATAGAATTTGTCGTCCATATGAAACCTCTCTGTGGTCTCCATATTCAGCAATGCGCTTTCCGGTGAAGATGTAAAGGCTTCCGTAGAAAAAAAGTCTTCTTGCTTTACACCTCTACCGACTATTATTTTAATTGGCCCTGCATTCCTAGTAATTCGGACCACGTTGTCCACTAATTGTCGCTCTTCTTTCTGACGTACGTCATTGCAACAATCTTTTTCATGCCGGAACTGGATCGCAGGTATCCACGGAAATATTTTAGTATACTGATACTCACCATGAGACGTTGAGTCAGCGAAACAATCGTTCGTCTGCGAGTTTCGCATTCTGAGTTCCATATCAGGGTAATAATAAGAAAGGATTATGCTATTGAACAACTTTACTTTCAAAGGTGGTAGCGTTTTCTTATCTGTGAGCATAATGCCTTGCTTCGTGAAGACAATCCACCCCCCTCTCCTCCTTCTAAGTAATTTCGCATCCATATCGTTGTCCATCTTTATTCCTTGCCCCAGATCAACATAGCTATCTATGGCCGTGGCATTTTGGTCTTCGAGTTTTATGTCAAGACTACGGCATTAGATCCTTTGTCCGCCTCATCTTGCAGCTATCGATTTTGAGTTCAGCTGTCTTCGCATTGCCGATGGATTCGTCTAAAGAAACCTGCAGCGAAACCTGGGCTTCCTACAGCGAGCAGCACGTCATCCGCAAGTGTGATCTTCATATTGCGCAATGCGCTTTCCAGTGAAAATATAAATGCCTTCGTAGAAAAGAAGTTCCCTTGCTTCACACTCTGCTAACTATTATTTTAATTGACTTTGTATTTCTAATAATTCGGATAACTACCAAACCGATCCCAAGTTGTAACAGAGTTTGTGGTATGGTGTCATGGTCCCCGTCGCAGGTCTTCGTGAGTCAACTGTGTTGCTGCAAAAATTGTGGTCAAAAGCGAAAAAGCGCTTCATGGAACCTGCCTGCTGTCCTCCTGAGTTTTGTCGAGTGCAGCGGATAGTAGAACAGTCACTACTCACAGTAAAACACAAGCATGTTAGACGATAGTTGCAAATGTGCCAACGGTTTTTTTTTGGTATCGGATTTCTTCCAGTTTGCTGGCACCTATCCTGAGTGCAGGTACCTGATAAAAGGGTTCTCAATACGTTTGCAACCAACTCACATCTGGCCCACTTTCTCTCCACATGTACTTGATCCACTCCTGCAGTTTTCCTTGACTTCACGATGCGCAGTGCTTCTTCATCTTCGTTTCGGGTTACATTCGGCGTAGAAGATATGGCAATTAAATCAAGAAATTAGACTTTGAGAGCCGACGAAAAACGTTGTTCGTAGTAATTCTGCCAAGTTCCTCTCATTTGTTGTCTACCGTTTGCTCCGTGGCCTACACTGTCAATAAACATCTTCGAGATCATGCTCTGACACAAGTGTATTTCCTTCCAAGCTTTTCTTGAATAAGATTCGATTTTTATTGCTTCCCTCAAACTTCCCGAACTGTGCGCTTTCTCATTTATTTGCACAGAAGCTAGTACCTCAAACTAGTATCACCTGCCATAGCCATCGCACGTCTTCCTCGATGAAGCGTATTGTTTCTTGTCTGAGAAGGCATCTGGTATTTCCGATTGTATTTGCTGTAACAACAACCTTGTATTCGCTCTACTTGTTGAGAAAATATTTGAAATCAATAACAACATAACTTTCAGAAAAAATTCTTGGAAACCATAGCTTGCAAGATTTGCTCTCCCATGAACTGTTCGAGCATATAAGGGGACACCCACAAATAAATAGACATGATCAGAAAACAGTGAAAACTGCGCAGAGAGGGTGGATGACTCAACGCCGATGTTTCATTGAGGCATCTGCTCACAGGTAGTCAAACAAAGTATTAAGGTTTTTCCAGGGTTACAAGAATAGCGCTGAAATTGAGAAAAAATCAGGTTGTGCAAGAATTGTGCTCTCTTCCTGACTTTATCATTCCGATGGGAAAGCACTCTGAGCGATGGGCATTCGCAGATGTTACCGTCGAGTGAAAAAATAATGACGGCGCAAAAATAATGCCAAATTATAGACAACATCAGCAAGTGACTAATAAGAGGAAAGGCTTCGCAGTTTCTCTTTGCGCACAACTTTATACTACAGTGAAACCGAAAGCTCACAATATTCAACGTGTTTTTCGCAAAGAACATCCCAATATGGAATCGTTGAATTGAAATTATCGAAGGGATGAATCTCGTAAAGAGTGAAGGTCGTTAAGTGCAGGTCGTTATTTTTTTTCTTTTTGGCTCACGCTATGGAAGTTGTTCGTGGAAATGGTGTACTTCTCTATGCCTTGCTTGCTTAATGCACGCCAGTGCTTGCTGCGCCCTAACTATATCGGCTAAGGAAGCACCTCTTCTCGTTTCTCATTGCTGGAAAGCATTTGGAAAGTTTGACGATGAATTGTCTCCAAATTAAGTATTGCCATCTGAAACTTCTTCCACGCCTTAATTTTTATGCCCCCACTGCCATTCTTTTAAAATATTATGATGTCGATAACCATTGTGCATTTGTTGATAGGTTTAAAAGTTTGCGCGAAGCAGATGCGGTGGTCACATAATGTCGTTGATGTCCTCTGTATAACATTGTAAGCTGCACCTGCATGGCATAAAATGGTTTTCTGTTCTTACCTCATATCTTTTCTTTAATTTGCATATGCTTGATTGGGACAGCTCACATTAGAATTGTTCACAGACGGTTGAATATTTGAAGGCTATAGATGATATATACGAGCATCGCCTGAGAGGTAACGCTCACTTCATCATCGTTATTATCTGTTTAACCATTGAGGCATTTTAGTGGTTTTAGTGATACATTGTGAGAGCAATACAAATAAGCTTCTTGGTTTCATTTGTCGAACACTGTTTCCAATGGGATAATCAATGCAGACGTTACACGATAGCAAAATCCGCTTACAAATAATCACAGAGCTTAGCAGTGAAGGGTTAACTGTGAAACTGAGTTGCACAAAAACAGCGACATTTTCTCAGATATAGAACTCAGCAACGAGACGAAAACTGCTCGGAAATGATAATGAATACAGCGATATGGCACAGCTATACACTTTTTATAGAAGCAATTTCTTCAGTACACACAATCTGTTGCTTAGACATAAATTAATGCTCAGTTCAGCCAGTAAACACCTCTACTATCAACTTACTGCAAGGCGCTGCAAGGGGCCCTGGAAATGCTTTATGCAATTCGCTTTACAAATATCCTCGATCATTCCTTTTTTTGTTTTGTTTTTTTGTTTTATAAAAATTGAAAATCGATTGGGTATTTCATAGCCCATCAAGCGTATCATCTGAATGTCAGGCAAATGAGATGTCATTGTTTTTCTTCCCTGGCAGATTATATGCAGTGCTTAGAATGGGGAGAAATAAACAGTAAACGGATCTTTAATTATTCTGAATTTCTAGATGGTCAAAGGGAGGATTTGTCTTTCAGTGGCGGCCAAAATAATAAGTTGAATCTGGAGCTAGAAGTGAAGATAGATGGAACTAGCGCTGATTTCGTGAATGATCTCCAAAATATCGCTGAAGGTGAAGTGCAAACAGTGATGCTTTATATATCATCGTCATATAACATGCTGAAATGCATTAATTCACTGGATGGAAACAGATAACCGAACCAACAGCTGGTTCATGCCTCTCTGGATTGCTGGCCATCTATCGCTCTTCTTCGACGCCGTAGTAAACAACTCATCGGTGAAAATTCACACTGTTCCCAGCCATATCCTGAAAAACAAGTATTAAATTTGGTGTTAACACAAGACTTGAGAAATAAGCGATTGGAGCGAAAGCACGATAATCTTTGGTATTCGGAGGTAAAGAAGCAAATTCTTCTGCTTTCTTGACTCTATTATCCTGTAATTCCACTGCCAATTAACCTATGGTTTTTTATTCCACTGCTGCATTCGATTATGGGGATAGTTAACGCTGCAGATTTCTCACCAACTAACTTTCGTTCCATTGAGAATCGAGTAGAAAGCAAAGGGTAGCGATCTAAGAACATGTTTTGAGCCTACGCATTCAAAAAATTATTATTATTCTACTTGACCAGGTTATCAGAAAAACCAACTTCAGGGCTCGCAAAGCCCTTCAAACAAACGTCGTCTGTACAGTGCCGTCGTCTCACATGCATGACGCAAAATTTCTTTTGCTTTTTTAGAACAATTTAGTTCCAAGAAGTGATGTCGGGAATAAACAGCCCGGAAATAAACAGTGATAATTGTGATATGAACATGAGATAATTGGAAATTAACGATTCGAACATTGGAAAATGAGTATTACTACAGCTGAGGATAGTGGACATTGATATTTAAAGAAATGAGAAACGCTCGCATGGCAATACGGAAAATGTTTCAAAGAAGCGATTTCTCAGTAATCGTTGCAATTGAAGCTTAAAGCGTTTTAGAAATTAGCCACAACTCTTTCGGCATTTGTGCACAGTTAAGTTTGGCGGTATGCTTCCAAAGTTACTATGTGAATCTGTTCGCTTAGAGATCAACGTCACGGCAGATTCGGCCACCAAGTGATCATGATCGAGGAAAAAATTTGAGAGGTCAAGAAATAATAAGGAGAGATGAAAAGGGCGAGTACTCCATTATGCAGTTTACGATGATTATAGATGCGAGATACAACTCAAAGCAGTTGATCGTTCGCAAACCTGCTGAAGGTCGTTCTCGTTTCATTGCTGCTTCAACTGTCTCAATTGCTGCTGGAGCGAGATTAGGTACCTTATGGAATTGGCGAGAGAAACGTGGTTCCCACTGCAGACCCTGAAATTCCATTGGCCATGTAAAACTTATGTGAAAAGAGTGAAATTAAAAATGTTCAAAAACATTTCTGATAAAGATTACTGAATAGGGGCATTCATGCAATTCTTGAATTTGCTTCTTCTCAGCTCCATCATTTATGCTGTTAGTAAATTTTTCTTATTGCTTACTTACTTTATCTGGGAATGCAGAAGAGTGGCCTTTAGAGGTGGAGAGTGGATGCGAGATCTTGATGAAAGAATCTTTTGAAGTTGGATGTTCTGTTAACGACTGTGCGGGATGAAATAAACTTCTCACCTATATAGATCGGTGGAAGGAGATGGACCAGTGATAGTTTGCTTTTAACCTATATTTCCGATCGCATCGTGCATCTCGTGCTTTGAAGCAGTGCTTATGTCAAGTGCCGATGATTGTAAATCATTATGCATCCTTTCAAGGCTATAGGAACTTTTGCAAGCCCATTATTTCTGTGCATTTTTCAGTTGAAATTTGCACAATAGGTCATCGTATCGAAAAAGTCCTGAATAAGGTGGAAAGCTTGTAAGCTCGTTTTGTTCTTAGCGACAGATTGAAAAGAAAAGGTCGGGCATACTCAATCCTATAGAAGACGTTAATACACCTCTCAGAGATTGTAAATGTCAATGCGAAGTTGATATTTTTATGGCGATTAACAGAGAAAGTGGTCTTTAGCAGTGAAAGAAATGCCAGAAATTTAGAAAATTTTTGGAAAAAAATTTAGAAAATCGTTGTTTTCAAGCAGCATTTCTTGAATTCTTTTTCATTTTCGGTAGGCGCATGAGCCATAAAAATTTTACCGCTTCTTTTGATTACCAATAAAGCTGCTAATATTTTTTAGTACCTCCATATCTCGGCAACGAGATTTTTCGCTGAGAAAAATAGTTGAAATAAACTCTCGAATCTTTCAAATTCGCTCACTTAGGGATACAAGGTGGAGAGCGCTATCGATGATGCATACAGCAAACGATAATGCAGTGCAAGCTTTGGGGAATGCATTTTCAACTGACTCATCTTGCGCAAATATGGGAGTTGTTTTTATTTTAACGCTGGCTTAAAAGACCTCATGCTGGAGCTAGAGAAACCCATACTGTACCATCACAGCTGACATTAAACTAGTGCTTGAATTTCTTTGATTTTCAGTAACAGCATCATGCAAAATGGGGAATAACGACTTCATTGCCGGGTTTTCATTATAAGCCTGATGCTAAAACATTCCCTTTGCGCAGCTGAGTACCACTTTGACAGTCGTACACCTGTCGCTGTGAAGAGTTTTGTGACTAATAGTATCATATTGTGAAGGGTTGCCAGCATCCCCTGGGAGCAGGAAATATGGTGCAAGTGAGCTGTGTGACCTTTGCAATGCAGTAAAATATTCGCTATTCCGTCATCTGCTTGCACTCGAAAGATACACCAGACCAAATCTCATGCTGGAATTGCATTGCGTTTTGCGACCCTTTACATACAATGAAAACGCCCTAATTCCTGGAAGCAATAAGCACGCTCAAATTTCAGGATAACTTGCGTATGCTACTAACAGGCCTTCCACTATAAAGTTCGATAGCTGCAAAATGAAGTCACTGATGGAAGTTTTCAAGAAACTAGCTTTGAGTGCACATAAATACCACAAGAGCTATATAGGAAATTGATGCACGACCGTTGCTACACAATCTCCATTGGGGCATATTACGGCTTATTTTAATTCTGTGCATGTAGGCAGTTGAGCAAAATGAGAGCCATGGCTTCTATACCATCTGGGCTATTAAGCTTCATTAAGTAATGCTCAATTGAAAACTTTCATCTATGAGTAATGTTTTTCTGTCGAATTTGATGTTATATCCCCTCGTGGCCAAAATTTCAAACAATTTTCTAAGAGATGCACCACTCTTTCACTCATTTGAAGAGAAGTTCTTTATAAGCATTTCATCGGAACAGACCTCATTGGCACAGCAGAGGAGTGAATAAGAAATTAATTCGGCTTGCATTTAGAGAATGAAATGTCATCTATGAAGGTGAGCCCATTCGAAGCAATCGTAATGCTCCACGAAAAAAAAACTCGCTGGCAAAAATTGAGAACATGAAAGCTAATACCCAAATAAAAAAAGTGCTCTCTGTTAGCAGGAAGCAATGCTTTCTATGGAAATGTCTGGTTGTGCTTAAGCGTATCACCGAATTCTTTTGGTGTCCTACAGTGAGATTTTATGCACAAATTGTGAAATTGAAGCAAATGTGAAGTATATCTTTTCTTGCTCTCTTTTCTTGCCACATTTTTCTTCAACCAATAAAACAAAATAAATTTTTCATACAAATTTCTCTTCATCGTTAAGATATTTGTGAGGGAATTGTGCATAAAATAAAAGACCTCTGCATTGGTGGTGATCGAAAAGAGCGTAACAATAGCCAGTAGCAATGGGAGCAGCATAACGGCGAAGCGGTTTCACGATAGAGGCGTCTGAAGTTGATGTGAGAAGCTCAGTGAATGTTGGCACTTATTGGGTCTGAGCCTCGATCACTAATCAATCCAATTATTTCAGTGCAACCCTCAATTACCTCAATTTATGTACTAATCGCCATCAATTTCGCATCGAACAAATTTTCTTGAGGTATTTCTCGAAGAAAGAACATCTTCACGAATCATCAAAAAGATTCGCTTAGAGGTTGGCAAAAGGTGGCAATACCTTCCTCGTTAAGCTTAATTGGTTCACAGCTCTTAGACAATCTTCTTGCTGCTTGAATGAATTTTCATCGTCCTTTCGTTTTTTTCGAAAATATTTGAGCACTTAGCAATCACAAACTTTTCCGATTGTTGGAAAAAATCTCGTCTAACATCTCCAAACCTTCGACTTTCAGTTGTAAAATAACATCTTTCGACCGCATAGAGTTCAAGAAGAGTTGAGTGACAGCAATTTCACTTATTTCAGTAATGAAAGTTTCGCAAGCACAAACATAATCGGCATATTTTCTATCAAAGAATTTTTGGCAACAGTTATGCAATAAGCGAAGCAGTTCTTCCAAAGAGACGTCTTCGTTATAGTTCAAGCAACGATCAAAAGCTAAAAAATAGAACCTTTAAAATTTTTCACTGATTGCAATAATTTATTCTTGATAGTTACATATAAAATCAAATGATGCAATATTAAGGAATAATGATCTATGGTCTGCTCACTTCGTTGTTTTTTTGTGAGGCAATTCCCCTCTAACAATTGAAATGAATGTACTAACTAAGCCATGGCTTTCGAATCAGTGCTGCTAGGAATGATAGTCATTCCCATCAGAAAACTCTTATCGTGCATGCAAATTTGACAAAACCGAGAGAAGATTTTTTCAATGGGTTACATCGACGATTTTGAATTCCCTTGATCGGCATCGACGAATGTGATGATAAACGAGAATAATACCTAATGAATGAATGTATTTATGAGTGATTACACTCATCACCTACAATACCATTCAAATTTCCTTCAGTTGTCTTTTGATTTTCGCATTAATTTAGCGTATTTTCATCGAAAACAAGCCAGTTCCATAAGAGAAAATGAACCACAGTCTATCACGAGATAGTCTGAGTATGGTCAAAACGAGGGTGAGACATGAATACAGTAAATTCGAAATAGGCTAACAGCAGCTGTCATTGAATTGGCATAATTTTTATCGTGCTTATGATGACTTAGAGAAAATGATGAAAGCGTGAACATATCAGATGAATGTGATAGGATAGTGTAATGACAATGAGCTGAAAAACAGTGAAAGCAACACTTGCAATTGTTATTCTGCTTGGCTTAGATATTGTGGGGAGCTCGAAGTAGGATAATGGAAGAATTTCTTATGAAAAGCTAAAACTCTCACAGAGGTACGTGAATTTGGTTGAAGGAGCATAAGCGTTAAAAAAAAGCGAGTGATGATGTAAGATGGATGACAACAACCACAAGATAACAAGGCACGTTGCAATTCACCTTTTCAGGTGTTATGATAGTCAATTACAAATGTGAACCAAAGTTGGGCACTTAGGAAGTTCAAAATTGCAATGAGAAATGGTGTAGATATGAGTGACAAGGTATGCATTTATCGCACTTGTAAGCCGCGTGGATGATTGACAAATAACGTTTGCTATGTTAGGAACGATACACGGGAAATAGTTCATTGAGTATCCATTTAGAGCAGACAGCACGAATAAAATATTGTCAAGAACGACGAGAAATTAGAGCCATAGTGAAGTTTGGTGCAATGGATGGGCCACTGACGATTGTTTATGGGAAATGAGTTATAAAATCTTTGCTAAGGGAAGAAAAAAGATCGGAATCGGTGAAAATTTTTTACGAAATTATACGCCGGCTTATTTCCGAACTTGTAGTTAATTAAGCAGAGCAATTAGTCTACCTGTTGAAAACATTTTTGGCTGTTCTTGAAGATTTCCATCACTACTGAAATATTGCTCATGTATCTTGTGACACATCGCTGTCACTCAATGTCAAGTAAAAAATTTCTCAAATTTCCACACTCTCCGTTGGCAGGTCATATATTACAATGACTGCTAATATACTCAAAAAGGGTTGAAAGCATTGAAAAATGAACCACTCAACCATGTTTTCCACTTCTGCGCATTGACGGGTGCAGCAATGTGATCTTAAACAACTGTAGGGTCTTTAGGCCTTATGCGGTCTTTAGGAAAGGGAGTGGGAGAAGTGGAAATGGATGGGAAAACGAGGATTGCAATGAAGGATTTTTTGCTTATTCTCCAAATGATATCACAGATTCAGCTTCCATAAAGGAACACTATTCTTTTCAAATCTCTTGAGTGATATGCAATTGTTATTTCGAAATGTCGATCCATATTCCAACATTTTTCAATGAGTCTATAGACATTTGAAAACGAGAAAATGTGATGCACTTTACCAGGTCGTATTACTCTCCAAATTTCAAAAAGTGCTCTGTCGGATATGAATGGATGAATCAGGTAAAATGTGAATGCGTTATTTCGTATATCCACATATTTTGCTTGTAGCAATTAAAGCTGAAACCGCAAGTAGGTAGCTTAATATGATGTCACTTGAATTTGCATGCTCGGCCAATTGTTGTGCCGATATCAGTTTGATAGTAGTGTTTGAGAAGGAATCTGCTTTAGCTGTTCGAGATGTTATAGTCTGGAAACGTCGAATTCGAAAAACAGCGTCGCTTATTGATAATACTGTCTTACTGTTCATGACACTATAAGGTGGAAATTGGAAAGCTATATCAAACGAAGGTTCCAATACGCTTCGAAAGATCAAGAGGAAATAAACCGATGTTTTCATGAATGGAAAGGGATAGGAATTGAAGGAAAAAGAAGGGAAAATCGTAGCGAATGAATGATGATTTAGGAAAGGTGTTTAAGAGATCACATACAGAGAATACGCTAAGTGAGGCGTTACGCCTCAGGAAGTAAGGTATAATGCCGTATGAGATATTGCCAACTTGAAGAGTGTATCATGTCATAATTCGAGAGTTTTTTTTGCTCTTCCAGCACAGTATTTCGTCAGGTGATCCACCCTTTACACTTATATTCGTAGTCAACCTCTACAAAATTCAAATCCTCTTTAGCTCGCTGTCTATTTTTCATTCCTCAATAAGTCTTCATATTCTATCCGCTACGGCAATATTGAGTTGACTGGATCAATTAGAAAGGATCTCTATTGCGGCATGAGTTCAAGGTCAAACTCAACAGTGAAGTTTGGGGTCAAATACAATACAGCGTCACGAACATCAAACATAGCGGAAAGGAACTGTAGAAGAAAAGTCCTTCCAAAGAGTGTGGCAACTGCAATGGCAGAAACACGTTACATTTACTGAAGAGAGGTTTTGGAAAGACGAATTTGCTCAATAAAACC
>JAARMF010000579.1:14669-47534 GCA_022844705.1 Toxascaris leonina | reverse complement strand
ACTATATACGTATATATATATATATATATATATATATATATATATATATATATATATATATAGTGTTGACGACTATATATGTGAAAGACCAACACCTCCCTTGTAACAACTCATCCAACTACGGCGAAAATGAATAGCATTTATATTCACTGTCATAAATTATTTTAAGACTATGCCACACCACGTATTTGCACATTTGCGTCTGTGTGTACATGTCTGTGGATGTGTGCATATGTACGAGCATATGCTTCTGCTTGTCCTTTAATTTTATCATGTAAGTAAGAAGGATTGCGACATTAAAATCTGACAGGCGCAATCTACAGCACGCGTAAGCTTTTGTCGCCATTTTCGTTACGAACCACTGCAAGCCGTGCTTTCACGCCTACGGCGATTCGGTTTGTCGGAGCAATCAGTTGCACGAAATAGAAGCAATCGAAGCGTGGACGATAACCTTTTTTCTCTCGTTCGATGCCCTATGTACATTTATGAAAAATTCCACAGATGTGATTCTTTTCCGCACTTAACATTGTATATATACTTTCATTCTGAGACATTTCAGAAGCAAACTCATTAAACCCTCTCTATATTAATACAAATATCAGTCATTCTGCTACAGCAAGGTATTGCATCCTGAAATGGGGAAGAAGCAAGTTGCCAAAGATTTTAAAGCGGTGAATTTGAAAGCAAAGAGCTACCAAAAAAAGCATGGTGGACTGAAAACGCTCGTTGGCGCTCACGGTCCGTCACTGAATACCCCTTCAGTCTGCTCAATTTCCCAGCGTCCAAAATGCCTTGGCAACCTGGCAAACAGAGTGGGTTGTGGAATGGCGTTGTATTTTTCCTCAAGATTCCAGAAAGATTACTTGTACTCGTGGCAGATCAGTTCATTTAAAATCAATATGCTATCGAAGTGCGTATTATTGGCGCTAATCATATGCAAATCATCGATATAATTTCTCGTAGAACTGAAGATCGAACAATTGTTCAGATGACTATTCAATGATGCGGAAACATTTCAATTTCGAAAATAATTTTGATGCAAATTCTCAACGAAGTTGAAAGTTTTTAAAAAATTTGCATAACGACTCTCGTAATTTCCACATCCCATTTGTGAGATGACATGAACAATCCAGCCGCAAATTTCTCAGTCAATGCTGGAAAGCGCCCTGAAAACTTTTGGTTAGGGAAACCAATCGAACTGCAAAGTTTCAAGTTGAGAGAAGCGTGCGGAGAAGGAAAATCCCGAGGCCACTAAAATGAGCCAGAGTAGTGGATCAGAAGTGGCGCTCGAACGACGAACACGATATGCACTTTCCTAATTAATGGAATGTCGTTCAACTGCCGATATAAGTCCTGGAAAGATGATCCTTAATCTCAGCATTTATATTCAAGAAGTTTCTCATCTGCTCAAAAATTGTGCGAAATCTGAATGCCAAAGTGGAAAATACAGATGAGGAAAGAGATTGGGAAGAGCGCCACTGTGAAATGATGAACACGTTTATACGCCCATCTTTCTCCGCACACTGTGAGGTATCGTAAGCAGTTCAGAGCCATACTCGTCTATAACAAGACACCTGAAGTGTGAAGATCTGACCTCAGAATGGTACCTATCCGATGTGAGACAAAGCTGTCAGGCCTCAGCACCTACCACACCTCATGGGATCAAACCAGTGTAGCCGGGAAAAGCCATCGCAAGTGGGCTCAGCCATCGGACATGTGCAGGTGCAAAAAGAGGCGTGAAAAAAACGGGTTTCCGTATTAAAGAGATTCTTCGAAATGTTTAAAAAAAGGAAAAAGGAAGCTGAATGTTCATTTCAATTACCTGAAACTTCGCTTCACGAAGGAAATTGAAGCGCGAGGACATTGTTCATGGAATTGTGGATCACTGAACGTTCCGTTCTAGTGGTATATAGAAAGTGAGGCGTTCTAATGTTCAATTCTTCTCCCTGACACTGGGATCTACGACCTCGTAGAACAAGAAGCAATCTGATGATGACACATTTCTACTCCTAACTTTCGCAGGCAGCTTCTGCTTGGATATCAACGAAGCCAAAGAGGCGATTTGCGCGTAACTTGTACGCTAGTACCATTCCATATTAACTTCCCGGTTGATTTATCACCTTCTGATGAAGTAATTGATGTCTATAGAAAATATGGCTCACAAATTGTTGCTTCATACAGTGGTCGTGTCGCACTTCGCAACCAATTAGATCGCAGAAACATTTCTCCCCTACAGAATTTGTATCGACAGTTGGATGAACATTCCATTTATTTCACTAGCCACTGGCAGTATTCGAAAATGCCTAATTTGTGAGGCTTAATTAGGAAAGTGCGTATCGTGTTTGTCCTTTGGACGTCCCTTATGATCCGCTACTCCTCATTTTAGTGGCTTTGAAAATTTTCTCCTCAACATGCTCCTCTCAACTAAAAACTTTGCAACTCGATTAGTTCGCCTTAACCAAAAGTTCTCTGGGCGCTTTGTTAGCGTTGACCGAGTAATTTATGGCTGGATTGTTCACGTCATCTCACAAATACGATGTGCAGACTACGAGAGTCGTTATGCAAATTTTTTGAAAACTTTCGACCGCTGAAAAACTTTCATCAAAATTGTTTTCGAAATTGAAATGTTACCGCATCACTGAGTCGTCTTCTGAACAATTGTTCGATGTTCGGTTCCACGAGAAATTAAATCTATGACTTGAATGTGTCTGGCGCCGATAACAAATACTACAGTAGCTTGATGATATTACATCAATTGATCAGCAACAAGCACGGGTAGTCTTTCTGGCGTCTTGAGGAAGAATGCATCGCCCTTCCTTAATCTTTTCTGTTCGATTGTTGCGCAACAATTTTAGTGTCGGATAGTTGGGCAAATTGGAAGAGTTCTAACAGGTAGACGGGAAGTGCCTGCCAATGAATACTTTCACATCACTACATCCTACTGATAGCTTCCTGATTTCAATTATAGAGCTTCAAATTTTCTGGCAAGCTGATATATTCCCAATTCAGTGTGAAAAACCTTTGAGCTAGTGGGTTGAAGAAACTAGCGCTCACAGAGCGTTGTCAAGTTTGATTGGACCCCTTCTAGTGGTGAAATTTTTAGGGACGCCTAGGACAACAAGAAAATCGAAGTACTTGCGCTAAACCGTTCCCTTCTCTCTTCTGCGCTGTAAATCGACTTTTTTTTCTCGCTGCAACGTTACTATTCAACAATAACGTTGTATACAGCCGAATAAGTCGGCCGAATTTTAACAGCAGCAAAATGAATAACGAATATTTGTAGTTGAGTAATGAGGATTTTATGAGTTTGCTCCTGACGTATAATACGACGATGAGTGCGGAAAAAATTATAGGTACCTATTGGCATCGACAGTCTTGGAGAAGGAAGGAGTTGGAATCATGAGTTGGGGATTTACTCAAAAGAGTGTTCACCCACCTCGGGCAGCTAATTGCGCTTCCTGTTCATCGCGCTTCTCATCTTCAGTATTCATGGTGAGGAATCGTAGGACAAGCAGATTCATTGCCGCCGAAATGACGGTAAGGCCAATAAGAATGAATACCAACGCGAATACCACATATTCGGGTGTGCTCTGTAGAGCGCCGTCCTTTTGCAACGCGACAAAATCACCGAATCCTTCAAACAAAAAGAACATCAATTATTTATGTTTATGGATTGCGATCACAATTCGTACGCATCGGAAAACGTTGCAGACCAATGTCGTTAGGCGATTTTTGAGGCGCAAATGCACCACATACTCTTTACTAGTTATGAATTTTTCTACAATTCAAGACGACAATATCAAAGGACGATGTTTATTTCGTCGAACCCCTTTGATGATACTCGAAAAATTGAAAAAATATTCGAAAAAGTTACAGGATGGGAAGTCAGGATAAATTACTGAGTAAATTTATTCGAGAAAAAAATTTACAGAATGGGAAGTGTGCTGATAGTAGCATCAGTGAAGTTGTTAGAAGGAAGGCGCATTAAGTGAACTAATGTACATACTCAATCATTCGGGTCAATCAAGATCGGCAGCGATACAACAACACACCGATCAAAGAGGAACATGGTCAAAGAGATGCTGTAATTATTCGATTACCCCTCCGATCCACATAGAGCATAATGCAAGCTAGCCATTGTGTTCTTGTAAGCTAGACATGTTAATGCAAGCTAGCCGATGTCAATTCATGCTATTCTTTTGAACATATTACAGACATAAATTACGGATAACGACAATTGTTGGATGGATACGCAGAGCGAAGCGAAAGAGCGAATCGCAGTTTAAATTCGAAGATTTTTTGCTCATCTCTTTTGTTGTTGTGCATAAAGCATTTGGAAGTAATTTTTAGTGAAAAGAGTGTGAAACTTCTTGACGTCAAAAATGTGAATTATATGATCCCTGAAACAAAGAAAACAACGTACGTCGATTGAGCATAACACTTTTCACTTTGGAATGTGAGGAGGCTAAAGAAGTGGCTAACCGATAAAATCGTAGCTGCAATGTTGAAAAATGCCCCCGTCGTCGACAGCTGCCCACCTTCGAAGACAAATTACTCCTTTTTTTTTAAAAAACATTTCTTATTGCTGAATCTTTGAAGGACACCGCTAGACGTAATATCAATTGCTTCATTTACACTCAGCAATGCACACAAATTTGAATGAGTTTATGCGATTTTTAGAAATGCGAACACTGCACTCGATATGCACGTGCGTTCGAGACGATTTATCGACATTTCATCGATAACCGTTTCTTCTGAATTTTGCCGCAACAAAGAACGATGGACGAGATAAAAACACTAGCCAAATGCAAGAATTTAGAGCTAATGAATTATGCACTTTTGAGATTGAGATGTGCAAACGATTGAGGGTTATAAAAATAGACAAATTCCGGAACTTTTTTAGATCGTTGCAAAACAGTTCACCAGTTGTGGTCTCTGAGTCCCGAGTTGTTAAAAACTGTATTTTCGATGGAAGTGCTAGGTTTTGATGAGAAAGACGAAGGTTTCAAAAGTGCAGTCTTCCGGGGTTAAGTCTTGAAGATCTTCGCTTGCGGTGACCTCAATTGGGAATTCTTGTCTTTCGCTCACCTTTATTACATGGTACCCTCCAAAGACCATGATATTATATGCTGTAAGTTATCAAAGATGAAGTAGCAATCACTGCAGGGAATAAAAGATTGATCTTACCAATGGTAGTGAGCGTAGTAAAGCAATAATATAAACTGTCGAAATAAGTCCATTTCTCATAGCGATGAAAGACATATGCCCCTGAGGCGATCAGGAATGAGCCACATCCGAATGCGATAAAAATCAGATCGATATGTGTCACGTTAGCTCGCTTCCCCGCACACCGCCTACAGCACTTGAGGATCGACGCCGCAAACGTATTCAACCTGCAGTCAAACATCTTTCTAAGAAATGAACTAGCCGAGCATGGTGAACAGCTTCTGCTACTTTTGTCAACGAAGATGAACCAACCTACTCGCAATATTTGAAAAATTTATTGAGCTTCCGTGTTGGAATGCTGGGTCATTACAAATAAGCGGAGAAGATTCATGGGAGTTGATAAAAGTCAACGAGAGTAAACAACAGCGAAAGAAACTCTCAGCTGCTATAATCTAGTATATCATCTCGAGATTTTGGTCAGCTTATCTCAAAGAACTCTTCATCGGAGGAGTCGGATTGCCTTGTGGCGTCTATCAGTCCTTTTTGAAAGAATGCCTGCTATCTCTAATGATGAATGCAGTTGATAAATGGCTGATTGAAGCTTTACCTTTCGCCGATGCTTTGGAACATAACCAAACCCAACGGAATGCCGGCGAGTGCGTAAAACATGCAGAAAGTTTTACCACCGATCGTCGTTGGGGTGCTGTGGCCGTAACCTGCAATACAATCACAAAAATGATCGGATTATAATGCACAGCAAAGGCAGATCTCATAGTCCACCATATTGCAATCGACTGCATATGAACTTAAGGTTTGGTTTCATAGTTTCTTTGGTTTCTTAAGGTTTACTCGCAACATTATCTATGCCACTTCATGTTTCATATTCGCCCTCATTTCACAATTAAAGGAGAATGAGTCTCTGAAAACCGAACCAAACTCAATGACCCCTTTAGTTCACCATATTTTCGTCTTGCAGCTTTCATCCAATATGCCATCCAATCGTTTGCCTCGAAACAGTCAATTCCTTTTTAAATTGCTGCAGTGTTACATTACAATATGAAGCCATTAAATGAATTTCAAGCTTGAAGTAGTGTAAAAGTGCCGTTGCTATGAGTAGGAAAAATGGACTTAGAAACAGATGCTCCTATCTGGAAGAGAATTTCTGAAAAAAAAATTGAAGCGTCACTAGTGAAAGCAATGATGGCGTGTCATTGGTGGATTTTCATTTTTTGCTCATCTTGTCACTGACGTCGATGTGATTTGTTGGCTTTATGGCTGCACAAACGAACCTTAGCAATGCTTGAACTTTTTTTTTCTGGATATAGCATTGTAGTTTATGCCTTTTCCACACAGATTCCTCATTTTCCTTCGTCGCTTTCAGTTACGTCTTATCAACGACTTTAGTTGCAAAATTCTTGGAAAATAATTCATATCGCCTTAACTGAAGAATACTAGAAAATCGTGACGTTATTCCATCCTGTCCTATCGCTCCACTCNNNNTTTTTTCCCCCCCCCCCCCCCCCCCCCCCCCCCCCCCCCCCCCCCCCCTCAATTCTAGTCATTATGGATGCGCCCTGTGAATTTTCGCAAGATTTGCAGATTGTAACTCACGACACAAACTATACCGGCAACGTATCAATAAATATTTGTTTCATTTTTTTTCATTTATATATCGAATGAACTTTGCAGCATTACATAAATCGCCACTAAAAGCGAACAACAAATAAAAGATGTTGAGGAAATGGTGAGATGGTGAGCAATTATGCTTTGTCGATCTCCACATATCATTAATCATTCGATAGCTCAAAAGAAAACTCAGTAGGAAAATGTCTCTGTGGCGAAAAAAAAGAAGCTGAACTCTCGTTAATTATTGCGAATTTGATAGCTTCGGCAATGATTGGACAAAATGACACATCCTAATAAAGTGATTGTATATGCGATTTTACAAATAAATATGGCGTTTATGTTATCGCCACTGATGGAATTACGTCTTATAAGTGACTCAGCAATAAAATTAATAATCGCAGAGGACATTTCGCGCAAAGGAGAGCTTTCGCTAACGGCTGCCATTAATTGATGACACCATTCATATGGCTCAACTTTTAGTTTTTTCTTCTTTTTTTATCGCTGAAAGGGACCATGTCCTTTGGAACATTAAGAAAACACCAAATTGCTGAAAAATCTTTAGAGAACTAGCACATCCGGCATCGTCACAGCATGTGCAAACATATTGCGTTTACCAAGATTCGCATTGCCATATCCATCGATAGATGGCATTCGCCCCTTAACACAACGCTTTCAAACACTACCTTTGATTATTTCATATTGGGTTATCGATATGGAAATGCATTATTTCATATGTGCCACTCCTTTGATATATGCATAAGTCGAGCACCGCATAGACTGCGGCATCTTCAATGGCTATTTTTCTTGCCCAAGTCATCTTTACCAAATTTCGAAAGATGCGATGGTTGGTAGGAAAGATAAGCATGAACTTTGGCAGCACTAGATGATTCCTCACAGCCATGGTCCTCATTGGCTACATCCTCAGCCATCAGTGTTCTGCGGAGAAAAATGAAAGCTCAACTCCGTTGTGGGGAGCGTATATTCATATTTCGGTTATTTTTGTTAAGCGTCTTCAGCAATTCTTTATATAGCAAGTATATTTCTAAAAAGTAAGCAGTCCGTTATGCCAAGGATGTCATAAACCTGATGCGTTTTTAGATGACATATCCAGATTAGGCTGTTAGAGCGCTTTGGGGAATTTCGAAATACAAGCTGAAAATTAAAGAAGTACCCCTCATTGCTGATAATAAATGTATTGATATGAATATAAGCTGCTGTTTTCTTTTGCGGCCTAGAGAACGTCCGACTTCGTGGGCTGTTGTGCGATAGGCAACGCAGAAAGGAAGAAAAATAGAGGAAGAAATTAGTAGGGTCTTAAGGGTATTCGCGGAAGTCTTCGTGGTTTATCCTTTAGCTCGACCACTTAATTTTACGAGTGGAAAAAAGGTAGCAGAAAACATTATGGTGGACACAATCAGACAATATCATTCAACAGCATAAATCATTCAGTGCGCCACTTATTCGACACACCTTTCGATATTGCCTACTTTCTCCTCAGGCAATTTATTTTTCGCCACCTTCCTGCAACTGAAACCTTGACGAGCATTTGTTTTTTCTCTTTGATTGATGCTTTCACACTTGCATTCACTTTGCGGCTATGATGCTAGCCACAGTTCCCAAACCTAGATCTAGGAGGAAAATGACTCGTTATGCGCTCTCGCAATTTTTTCTCAGAAAAGCACACCAGGTTTCAACTCCGGAACAATCGGAGCTGAAGTTACGTTACTCACTATAATATTCGCCATATACGCCATATTATTACCACCTATACCGAATTCGAAGTTGAGCCATCGAGGGGAAGAGCAATTACACCCATCGAGGAGAATAAAACCGGTATATATTTTGCGCCGCTCGAGTTAACGGGAAACGACAAAGCTGTTTGTCTGGTTGTCAGAGGATTAGCCTTTGTTCCTGTGTTACACGGGTCACACTTCCCTCGACTAGACCTCTACACTTCTCTACGTTTCCTATTTCATCGCACCTGACCTAAACTCCACAACCTACTGCAAGATATAATGCACAACAACTGATGCGGTGCGCGGCGATGGGCAAGCGAAAACTAGCCAAAAAGCATACCCTTTCGGTGTTTTGGAAATATTTGTCTACACCTGAAAGTATTCCCCCTTCGAAATACTCGGAGTTGTTGCCAGATATGGTAGCCAGACCCTTTTGCGTGCTTTCGTGCCACCTCTCACCTCCCCCCCCCCCCCTTCCCCTCCCTCCTTACAATGGTGCACCGACTGTTATGGTTCTATCTGAGCCGTTATATTGTCACCAGCAGGACCAAGCCAGATGTACCGCCCACAAGGGGTCTACGGACCCTCGAAGCTACTGCTTTCATTCTCGTAGAGTCGAAGATGTGGGTTATTTATCGCATCGCTGATTGTTTACTATGTATGGAGTGTGCGGGAAAAATTTCCATATGCAGATTACCGTGCACCTAACTCCCACAAACACCTAACTTCACTAACTTTCGTAGCAATGCACTGAGCCATTCGTGAATGCCCCATATTTATTGCACGGAAGCCAACCAGCACTGCCTATATGTAAGTCTTGATTCCTTAGCCACAGAAAGGAATTGTTATGCTTTGATTTGAAGAGAGTACTTGCATTCGATTTAGCAAAAATAGGAGCTCATAACCACTCAACATTGGCTTCAACTCAAGCTTGCCAGAAAAGTTTTAGTGCCTGGGATGCAAATCGATTTCACATCGAGTAACTTGTCGGTATTTCCTCCAAGCGCAAGAATTTTGTGAGGAAATGTCCTCTACACTATTGCAAGCACATCTAATCAATCTCAGCTCAATCCATCGACGCATAACGGCAGTAGAAAGGAATATGTGCAAATTGTAAAAAAAAAATTTGACACAATTTAGAGGTGAACTAATTTTCTGCATGGCTTCCAAACGTCATGCTATATAAGCCGAAATATACCCTCACGTATATGCGACATCAACTCGAGACAAATCTATGCAAGCAGAATCAAGATATAAGCCGATTTCCGGTGCATCTTCCTTTTTTATCATTTTTGGATCCGGTTGGTCGGAAAAAAGCTTTCGTGAGAGGTGAGGAATTGACGATCTTTTGCGGCATAAAGACTTACACGGGGTCAGGTCAAATTCAATATGAGGGCATTGTTTTGTACACTAATGGTTTGTTGAAAATTTATAAAAGAGATTTATGAAGTGAAATAAATTCGAATCCAAAAATTTATGACATCTTCTCTGCTGTATATTTTTAGTTCTTCTAACTCATTTCTTCGCAATTCGGCATGCATTTTTTCGCGTATTATGAAGAGATGTGTTATAATAACACACTTTCGTGCTATATTCACCATTTCTTAGGGATCATGTGTTAGTGAATCAATTAGTGTCCGAATTCTCATTTGTTCGCTTGATGTAATTTGTATTTTGTTTAGCCTCTGAACGGAATTTAGGAAAACGCAATTTTATGATAATTGAAGCAGGATGATGCGATGAGCGCATTGAATCTCAATGCATACCAAATAACGTATCATCAATGAAGTCAATAACGCATTGTATATGAATGAGAAGTAAAATCATCAATTGTGCATATAAAAAAATATTCTTTGTATTAGATGCTTGATTTAAATTTCTTCATAGCAATTATCGATCGACGATATAAGTCCTAGAATGAAAGATCTGTAGATTCACATTCTATGACATTAGGCCATTAATGGCTTTTCACTTATACCATTACCAGCGAAATATCTATTAACTCATTCGTATGCAGAAACCATCGACTTCTTTGGCAAAATTCGAAGCGGAGAAATTCGTTTTAGCCCTCCTCCATTAAGGACTAGCAGAAAAAAAAAGAGATGGATTTTTGCATCTGAAAGGGCATTAAATAGTTAACAAATCTATGAATGGTGATCGATATTCAAATATGAGCGTCCATATTACGAAGTAATTTCGGCCTCTAAATTCTCTTGTCATCGCGTTCGTGATCGTCTAGCCGAAATTATTGAAAGCGAAGATGGCCAATTATACAAACGCATATACACGGAAATTTAACTATAGTGCTTAGAAAAATTTGTCTATCACTTAGTGCGGCTTGTGAGCATATCCTAAATTTCCTTGAAACGTTGATGTGCTAAACTTGAAAGCTGCATAAGATCTCTCCGGAATATAGGTTAATATCTGGACTGCATGGCTTTGTGATGGGTGCGTAGGAAACACTTTGGGCACCTCATACTCGAGACACAATTATTTTGATAGATAAGAATAATATATCTTCCATCCCTCAGCTTCTCCTCTATATTATTTGTACTTCACACCCGTGCCAGTTCGGGGAAGTCGTGAGTGGCAGGATCCAACAAACATAAAAGAGGGACATTGGGCATGCGCTTTTATCGGAAATGACACTTGCGACAATAACTATAGAACATGTTAATTCGTTTTGAAACTGCAAGAAATTGGGTGGAGTAACCAAAGATTCCTATAGCCATTTGTGTCGCAATCGACAATAACTGGTCACAAATGGTCTCGTACAATGTCTCTGATTTGGGCGTTCTTGCACATAGATTGCTGGAATTTAGATCAATTGAATTTCGAGTAGTCATATGTCGCTAGAATCTTCCGCTCAAATATGAGATGATAAAGCGCTCATAATTGCGGCATCAAGTTGGAACAGCGGAGATAATATTTTTATATCCAGCTGTTATCTGAGAAGAAAATTTCATCTCATGCAAGATGAAGCATCAAATCGTTCAAGCATAGCAAGACCATAATTGTTCATAATTAACAGGCAGAGATGGTTCCGCGTGCCGAACACTTGTTCAGCTGCCGAACACTTGTTCAGCCTTACTTATCGGGCTCTGCCTTCCCCTTTTCACACAATTTTTCTCGGTGGCTATTGTTTTGCATCATAAACGCGAGTGACTATTCGGTTACTTTTTAAATCGAATAGAAGGAGGAGTGGATGGGAAGTTGAAAATTGACCAAATGATCGAGGTGATTAAATTGATTCTCCACTTCACCTCTTAATTTCACCGTTCAGAATACAGGATGCCAGAACTCGTCTTTCAACTGTCTATGACCTTCGTAGTTTGTTGCCGCGGCCTGGCGCTTGCATTTTCTCGGAGTACTCGGAAAGGTGATCAACCCCTTCACTGGGATTACTTGACGTGATTTCATCGAACATGAATTTGATGTGCAAACTCTTCATCTCCATATTGCACTTCAAATTTGTACTTTACTACTTGACCTCATTCAAATCTCTCTAATAGTTTTACATTTCATAGTTCAGGAATGAGGATGGTACGACATGCAGTCGCATTCCAGCTGTGAGCGATATATTAAAATATAGCGGTGATTGGTGTGATGAAGAAATAATGAACACATCGCCAAACTAGAGCCTTGTCAAGTAGAAAGATTCAGAAAAAAGTATCGTTCTTCCACTTCGTGTGCTCGAAAATCCTAACTGAACGAGCTTTGTAGCGATTCGAACACATTGATGGAGTATACCGGTCAATTATCGTGGCAAGTGAGCAAGGAAATTTTAGAAATTCTAGGCTAAATCAATACCGTTATTTTACGGCTCAAAAATTTCGAGTGGCGACGTTTGCCGGTGATTCGTGTTCCTTCGTTCATTCTACTATCTGCATCGGACATTGTGTTGTCAGAAGAATACGGTGCGCTATTTCCAACCACCTCCCTCCCCCCTCTCCCCCCCCCCCCCTCGCCTCTCCTCTCTTCCAACCCAAATGAGAAGTCAAACAATTGTATGAACGTGTGAAGAAAGCTGGTACTGGCAAGGCTCGCTCTCTTGAAGCCCTGCTTATCAGTGCAAGCAGTTCCATCACTTCCCAAGACAGCGCATTAGCATCTTGTCCCACCGCTCATAAGCCTATTCTACCTGCAACGCATATTCTGCCCACGAAATTTCATAGCGCTGTCTTCATTACTCGCCAAGATGAAACTGCATAATAAGTGGATAGATAAGCACCGAAATTTGTTCACACACATACTCATTACACAGGTGCGCACGCATATATCCACACGTACGTACACGTGCACAGATATACACACGCAACACACGTAGGCACTCACAAGAGAAGTTCGCCAGAGTCAGCAGTGGAAGTATGAGAATGCAAAAGCCCTTTAACTAGTAAATGGATGGAGGTTATATGAAAACGAGAAAGGGCTACTTCTTCAGTGGGGTGAGCATTTAAAATTATCAAAATGGATTCCGAATTGGGTGATCATCGGCGACGCTGATGACAGTTTTGTCTGTCGAGGTTATAGGCCACTGAACTGTACCTTCATGCTTTCTGTCACTTTTATTAAAAAATTCTGCAGTTACTTAGTTACAGGATGAACCGGAAATGGCTCACCCAAACCGATGTGCACTTTCTAAGGTTAAACAAGAAAGCATTAAAGATGCTGAAAAGAGGCAAAGATTTACGCACCAATAGTGGTAATGACGGTTGTCGCGAAATAGAATGCACCGCTAAATTTCCATTGATGTCCCGCTTTATGCGGTACTGATTTTATGATGATAGCTTCGAGTACATGATAATCGGTTTCCGTAATATTGTACTTCGTCATGAGGCGATCCTTTACCTTTTCCACTAACGCTCTCTGCAATGACAACATTCAAATATTCACTGTACATACCTATAAATGAACAAAATTGAAATTTCTTTACCTTCATCGTGAGTGGCACCATTACAACACTTTCTACTATTGCGCTCCGAGTGAATACCTATATTCTCGGTTCAACTCTAGGCCATACTCTAGGCTCAACTCTAGGCTACACCCTCGGCTCAACTCTAGACTACACCCTTGGCTCAGCTTAACCTTCACGTTATCATTCCATTTTAACGCTTTACCATCCTTTAACTACTGTCATAAGATCGGTGATGTGTTCTTTTGGATCATTTTTGGCATGGCTGATTAGACAGAAGTCATGTCCAGCCAAATGAACAGGTAGTTTCAACTGCGGAACTGCTCGACCATGAGTAAAGAAATTTGACGTTATTATCAATTGCATGAGATAACCAGTTGTGCTGTTAGCTGATCTCGATCTGCGAGATGCTATGACACGTAAGATTCTCTGTGCATTTTGTTTCGACCAATCACATTGTGCTTCATATTCGCTTGGATTTGCACTCAGCAACTTGTCATAGCTGACAACAACTCCTTTGTTAAAGATTGAACGATCGGTTTGTTGAATCATAATAAAAATACAATTTTTGCTTCTTTTTTAATATTTGTTTGTAATTTGCATCATTTAATTGCCTAATTATTAGAGATGCAGAAGTTGTATGATGAGGGGATCTTCTCGTAAGGTTTTGCATTCGCTTCCGTTGGCCTAACCTCTTATAATCGCAAGTGTTGCATGTGAATCTCTCGCGAAGCCCTTCGTAAACAAATGTATAGAGTGAAACGAGCGATTGAAGCAACAGGAGAGTTTGAAAAGTGCAGGATACAGCAGATAGTATAGGACAAATGTGCTGCGTTTGAGGCAAAAAGCGTAAGGAAGATGTCGGTGGAATTGAAAGTGAAGCGATATACGATTAAGCAGGAAGATGGTGTCCGTGGTGAGGATCAAAAACGAATCTCGATGAAACTGAATTGAGTTTTATTGTAGAATATCTACAGCTACCGATCTTAAATCATTATATTTTATATGCAACAGAGAACAATCCTTCCAGAATCCTTCATCCGTCATCGAATAGAAGCGGGTGCAATCCCTCCTTTGAGAAGATCTAGCCTAGCCTAATTGCAGCAGCCATATTATTGTATTGGTCGTGTTCTTCAGCTTTGTTCGTTTTGCGACAATTCAGAGGAAATCTTAGATAAGGAATGGTCGTGATGCACCCTAAGGTGCATAATCGGGTCATTCGCAAAACTGAGACCTACTCGAATAGCCATTTTCAACCACCCACTTTTGACGATACACCATCGGTGTTCTAATCATTCCGATGTGACATTTCAGATCAGCGATCAGATGGCATCCACCTCCTGAATCATTCTATGGAATGAAACGGATCGGTCAAACTGTACTGATCGAAGAATTTTACAGACAAATGATCATCTATCTTAGCTATATTAAAAAGGCTTATCCCGCTGATCAGTCTTACTGTTCATGCAGTGAGATGTTCTTTCATCGCATCTGTAAGAAGTTTTGATGGCAGGCATAACTTAACAGAAGATGTAAAAAGAGGAAGAGAGCAGAAGAGGGGAATGGAACAAGGGGGTGCGCTCCCTAATTGCTTCAGAAAAATCGCACGACTTCGATTTGATCGGTGATCTTCGAAAAACATGAGAAAGATGTTGGCTGAGTCGACGAATATGGGCAATTAAATATTTCAAAGAAGCTCGCATGACGTGTTTCTGCATTCCATCCATATGATCAGAAAGTTCCGAAAATTACCCGCAATAGGTAAAATATAAATGAAAACACCCTCTTATTTGAACTCTACCTAGCTTGTACAAATTTTGCCGAATAGAAGCATTTTTTTCGTGTCTCAACTGCTGTGGAACTGAAATACGGCTCTCGCAAAACTAACGTAGGCGCATTTAAATATCACTGACTCTTTTTGAAGCTGATGTATCAATGTGAAGTGTCATATCGAAGGCAAATAGGTCATGTACTTCAGTTCAGAATAAAAAAATCGACCGATAGGTTGTGGAACAAATATATATACATTGATATAACGCTGATATTAGGCATTTTTGCGAGGAAAATTTGCAAAGTCTATAAAAGGGAGCTAAATTTGTCGACCAAGGGGACGTGTGATGTCGGAAATTAGCTCAAAGGTTATATGCTAAAAATTTTGTTTCCATCTCGAATAACTTATGATTTAGAACTATTATAACGCACAGTCAGTCATACAAACATAAACGTTAATCACATTCGGAGATTAGAATTCTGTGATGGCAAAGATTCCGAAAGGGTTTTCTTATTTTCGAAGTTCTTTCACCGCAAGAGAATTAAAAGCTATTGTGATCATAAAGAGCTCAGAATGTACCTCATAATAAATCGCATATCACTTCGCCTTTGCAGGCACTCTTATCAAGCAGTAAGCACAAAAGACATTAATAAGGGTCCATGTCAGCGCGCATGTGCACACGTCCGTCCACCTGCCTCTCTACCTGCCTCTTTGACAATTTTAATTTGTGGCTCATTCAAGCTAGTGTTATGACATTTGATGAGCATAACACTTGGGCCATATGCGGAACACAGCACGAATTTGAAAATCTGAACGATTTATAGGCTATCAGGTGGGACTAATAACTAAGACGCATTTTAAGCAATTGGTCAATTTGTGTTGGTTCTATGTTACCCCTCAGATACGCAGAATAAGCAATCACGCAAAGTAAACTTCCATCGGTTTTTGGCATATGACTCGTCAATCTCATCAATTCTAAACAATGAAACACTTGGAGAAGCACGCTAATATGGAGATGATACGATATACGTTCTTATATCTCATTCATCTGGCCAATAGTTTCATATGCTATGAGCAAAAAAAGGAGTGGAATCAGCTAAAATATGCCAAATAATGTCCTCATGAGCAGAAAACAATTTCGCATCAGCTTATTTGACCCGGGAACAAGTCGCCTAACGATGATTGATTTTCTTTGAACAATCGATATAAAATAAAAGAGAGAGGGAAAGGGGAATGCTTGGAAATATTCGGAACAATCTGAAGCACGTGGTTAGAGGTCAGCTTGTTTCTTAATTTATCCTCATCAAATACTCAACTCGAGCTGCTCATGATTTCAAAAGTTGAAGCTGCTATTAGCAGATTAGACAGAAAAAATACGAAGTGCAGAGTTGGGCTCAGCGCAGCGCACTTCGCGTCCACTATTCTACAGAAGCGTTTAAAAATGAAGTGTTTTGTAGAAGTGAATCGGATCGACTAAAATGCGTCCTGTGGGAAGTGAATCGGATCGACTAAAATGCGATTAGAAAGTGGGAAATTAAAGCGGCACTGTTGCTGGGCAATTCCTGTTAGAATGATCAGGAGGATTTAAGGTCATGCCTTCAAGAACTTGAGGTCATGCTTCCAGTGATGGAGAAAAAGTAGTAATTTATAATCCATTTCACTAAAGCGCATTTGCGAATAACCTTTGCAAACTTGCATCATGACAGTGTTGAGTCTAGGCGTAAGTATCTGTGTGCTGCTATTGTCCTCATGCTGTGTCATTTAAACTCTTTGATCACCTGAGTCAGAGCTAAGCAGGTTTGCCAGTTCAAATTCAATAACGTTGCTGGTTCGCTTCATTCAGGTTGTTCCACGTTTGTCCATCAACTTCAGAAGGTAAGGCTCAAATGTGCCAAAAAATCTCCAAGCAGGCCCACTAAGCGGCGGTCCAATTTTTCTTTAACACCGATCGAGTTGCTGTTGCTATAAAGTATGTACACCTTCTACTAGGTTTTCGGGGTCAAGTTTTGATACGAATGTGTCATAATGCATTTCAATTAGTTGCATACAAATCGTCGAATCCCTGATTCGTCATGTGAACGATCGGAGTGTTCCGTGCCAACCCACTGGCATGCTTCTCAACTTTTTTTGAACTTGTTGCCATTTTGTGAAAATGGCGGGGTTATTAAGCAAAATGCTAAGCGCTTTTATCACGCCAACTTCCTCGTCATGCCTTCGACAATTTCCTTTTCAATTTGAATAAAGTTGATATTCTTGTCGAGGAAATCCATCACAAACAATGATTTGTTCAGACATATACTACCTATTAATAAGTCATCAATAACATTTCGATCGATAGCAAATGCCAATCCCAAAAAGAAATTTGGTGATGCTCTGAGCAAATTTAAAAAAAAAAACATCATGTTGGTAAAATTAAATGTCGTCTTTTGCGTCATTACTCTACATAATCGCTATTCGCTCATAATAACCAACGTTTAGCACGCTCAGTAGAGATCCATATGAAGTTTCAAAATACCGCATAAGATTTTCAAGAGAATTTGAAGCGACGTTTCTATATTCCAAGAAAAGAGCAGCTTAATTGCACAGAATATTCCCAACTCCGCAGTTTTTTTTGCCCACATGTCACATTCCTCTATAACTTCTAGCCTCACTCAAACGATTTGAAAAAATCAGCAGTGTCAGTTTTTTACGTCACATCTTTCAATGAGGATGCTTTTTAATGAAGGTTACACTTCCGGTTTGTTTTATTGCATTCTTTTGTGAAAGCTTCAAATAGTATGATAGTTCTAGTACACGTGTGTACCTCTACTTGTTTATGAGGGGTTTTCGAATGCAACCGTATAAATGAGTGAGTGTGGTTTTAGATATGAATGCTTGGAGCATATATTGCCCCAATCATTTTGATTTAAAATCCTGGATGTATACTTCTACTAAGCGAATATTTCAGCTTCTGTGAAACAACTCAACGATAGAGCAAACGCTTGTATAGAAGGATTTGTCCACTGACGTTGCCAATGGAAAGTGAATATTTGCATTATTTGTTCCTCCAGTTTGCTCACTACCATATCCTATGCAACCGCCCGATCAAGGGCTGAGAAACACATATAATATAGTGCAACTCCTATTATGTTTTTATTCACTATTATTACTTATCATATGCTCAACAATTTTTGATGAATATTTGCCGAAAAATTCCAAATAATATTCTACGCAATATTTCGTTTGCATATTTTCATAGAGATGAACACAAATTCTAAGAATGTGATCATCGAATATGTGATGAAGATTTGTTAAGAAATATTTGTGGTGAAGTGCTGTTTAACAATGAAGACGCTATTCAGTGGGATTAGAGAGGACAGACAATGATTTAAAGGCACAATGAAGCATTGCTACTCATTATACACCTCAAGATCGATCCTCTCTTAAGGGTCTATAGGATAGCAGCGATATGATGCTATTATTAGCATGAATTTTACATTACTATCATAGCAAGCAACGCTACTTCAAAATGCACCATTGGAATAGATGAAGTACTCGGGCAATAAATGCTATCATGGGAATATCAATACTGCAGACAAAGTTTCGACATTAATGAAAAACCACGAAGCCTCTAATTTTTTATTTCTTTCTTTGAATTCTTATTCAGCAAAACAGAAAACAATTGATTACCTGGTGCACTTTTGTCTAAATCGAGATTTCTCAAGAGTGCGAATAATTAACTTCTAACGACGAAAATTATGATACCTGATGACAGGTGAGAAGGCCAAAATGCTTGATTCGTATAGGAAACGATAAACAATGCTAAACTGAGGAAAAATGCAATTTACCTCAGAATTTGTTTCACTAAACTGTTTATTATGTTTTGGGCGATGAATATTTCAGAGGCGACTGACTAAACTTAATGGAACTTTTTTCACTATTTTTCCCGGCTTTGATAAGTTTGCTCCGGAAATAGATTAAGTTCACAGAAATCCAATCAGCCGAATGAGTAGAAAATAGAGAATTTAAATATGTTCATACAAATGTCCAAACCATTTTTCCGGACTTGCTCATCAACGTTGAGCAAAAGGATTGACGGCTTGTAAACTTTCTGGATCGGTTGGATACCTTCGGTAGAAGTTCTTTATAAGCGATTGAATCAATTAGAATATGAAGGCTTTTTTTTGTGGATGACATTTCCTGGTGCTGACGTCTAAACCTTCTTGCTAAGATGATCGCAATACAAAGTGATATATCCTGTCAGCCTATCATGCACACTTCTTCACAATCCCTCCACCGAAAACGGATAGTGAATGCTGGTTTGAAGAGGCTATAAAGTCCACTGTTTTTGGAATCGGACAGGTGACCAAAATTACACGTCATCATTCCACTCCTCACTACACAACTAAGAGGGGACAACCACAAACCTGAAGTCCCACAAGAGGAAGTGCGTTGAGCGACCGCCATTGTAGATTAAACGTCTCACAAAACTTCAGAGAAGAAATAAAATAACAACTGCCCCCAAATGTGAAAATTCCGGACAATTGAAATTACTTCCGGTCGAATCTAGTGGACTGAAAATTCTCGTCGGAAATAATGAGCTGCAACTTTCCCCAAAAACAGTGTGGCGAAATTGTTGGAAAAAAGATAGAGCGTAGCGGAATTAGAAATAGGCCTGTATTTATGAGTCAGGAAATGGAATAAAATCTCTTTTATGAAGACTTTTTACAGCGCTATCACGCTCGAAGACGAATGATAGATAAATATAAGTTACGGAGCCTTTAATTGGACTATTTGGATGCACTTGTGGGAGTTCTTTGAAAAAAGCACCAAGTCAAAATGTAAATTGGTTTTCCCGTTATCAAAATATTTCTGGCGAGAGATGTTTCCGGCGTGGCAGTTATCGCAAGATTCCTGTGGCACTGTGCCCGTTGCCTTACTAATTCCATTACGGCTGAAATTAGATTGCGCCTTGAGGCTGTCAGCACCAAAAGTCGGTAGCCCACTTTTGAGCTCGCCTTCCCCCTCCATGTGCGGTGGCATTCCGTAGCGCCATAATGAGATCCCCAAATAGAATCCAAGGATTCGAAAGGCAATCTTAACAACAGAGAAGGACAAATTTCTGGCATTTATCGCTACGCCATGCTAGCAATATGTGGCGTTTCGAACGTAACTTCAAATTTCAGCTCGTATGGGGAGATTTTATTGAAGTGATCTGACCAGCTATGAGAAGCAATCCCCCTCGAAGGCTTCAGCGGACAGGTAGAGTTCATTCAGAAAAGGAAGATTGCTTTTGAGGTCGAATCGCTGGCCTAAGCTAAGATCGAATTTGCTGGAAGATAATTTTCAAGAATGATTCGTTGCACGTACTCACTCAGCTGGTGGATATCGGCTGAAATTGAGTGTAGCTGCAATGCAAAGCCTCTTCCCATCACCTCACATAGGTCTCATTGTTCGGGAAGATCGCGCTTGAAAAACTGGCGAGGAACTGCTATGAACCGAAAAAAAAACAAAGCAGGGAAAAATGGTATTCTGTAAAATTCAACCAATCGAACCGATTCAGTTAGTGCACCTTCCCATCAGCAATTGCCTTTGTCGATGAATGGGCAAAGGATCAAGATTTTACCATCGATACTAAGCGATCGAAAGTGTAGTGACGAATCGGTTCAATCGATTGAATTTCAGCGGTTCTCGGTCGTCATGCAAAATCAAGAAATCCAACACACAAACCTGCTGCATTTCGTTATCGGACTCAAGCGCATCGAAAACAGCTGCTCCGACGAGAAGGTAAGTGAAGGTGCACACGATCAATGAGAGCGTACGAACGTTTTGGCGTTTCATACCACATTACCGCCAGCGAAACCCCAAACTTTGCACCTCTTCGCGGGTTTCTATCGGTATTTCTGCCCTAATTTGGATGGTGCTCGTAGCTTCCCACCCAATAAGAAAGGCCCACAATACACCGATTAATAAATCACCGTGCAGCAACAATATCACTGAGTCGAACAGCGCAGAACACTTTGCTTCGACGCATCACGGTTCGTCTCATCAAATCGAAGAAATTGCAGTGAGCTTATGAGGCCAACCTATGTAAGCCATACAAATCGTTATAGCGAATCCCACTAAACGTGACACATTTCATGAATATAGTAATAGAACGTGCAAGCAGCTTACCAACAGCAGTTCTTTTGCAAAAAGAACTGTTTGTGCTGCTGACTAAAACGAACTCGCACTACTCCAATATCAGAACTACGCAAGAGGGAGGTTGCTAGTGAACTGAAAATTGCCGTCAGTAGGCCATATAGGGCATCAGCTGAGCAAACTCGTCAGGCTAAAGGCAGTGAATTGCACCAGGCAAGATGTCCCCTTGCCAAGTGTGCACACGCCCGTTACAGTGGTCGCTGATCGAGCCGTAAGCGTTTCGGACTCGCCGTATTACGTGTGAATCGACGACGGCCTGTAAGCGCCAGCCAAAGCGGCACAGCAAGGCAGGCTGCTGGGAGGCAGGGGAAAGCAAAAAGCAGTGCGGGGGTGCCGCTAGCGAGGTGCCTTTCCTCGTGGATTGAGGCGCCACTGCTCAGTTCGGTTTGTTGTGATGCTCGAGTTTTGCTGCTGCTGCCGATGTTAGTTGTAGTTCCGGCTTAGAACAATACGCCCCAATCCACACTGCGAGTCGATAGCGAACAAATCGCCGCCGCTCTCGTTGTTGATTCGTCTTTTAGACTCGTTGTTGTTCGCGGATAGCAGTCATTTCTGCCCTAAGAAAGTTTCATCGATTATAGATTATATTCACGAATAATCGCCTCTTTGTCATTTGACGTTATTAGCGAGATCCATAACAATCCTTCGCATTAAGACAATTCCTTTCCACTCACATGCTCATCAATGTATCCATCTAGATGAAGGGGAATTTGCCCACAATTCTCGATTGGGAGTGAGAGTCTCGAATGAATTTCGGCTATTAACAAGAATTAGTTCAGCAAACTAAACGTTCACACATCTACCTGACCTATGTTGATAGCATTATTCGATAGTTACGATGCAATGAACAATTCAGACAAATGGAGAACTTGCTATGCTCTGCAACACTTAAACGACATTGCAATCAGTTATTTTCTTGTTTCTGCACACTCTCGATTAATATTCGCTATTGAAGTTGAGTCAGCAGCAGCTGTTCGATGAGGTAACACTCGAAATAATAGTCCTAAGTCTACGAGGATTTCAATCATTTCATCAGCCACATTAATCCTCATCAAGAATACGGAACGTAGCAATAAACAATTCATCGCTCATGGAAACAGGCTTGAATATGATCGATGAAATAAAGGAAACGCTCCTCAAATGTCATTTCTAGTCTCGACTTGATAATGAGTGTTGCCGTTCATCCTTGGAAAGCGAAGAATCTCTTTTAAAAAACAATGCATTATAATGCCAGTAGGATAACACTTTCCATTCGGTAGTGGAAGGAAACGACTTCAGTAAACAGTGAGGGACAATTCTGTTGAGGGGCGATTTCGCCAGTGCACAGACACACGGTTTGAATTCTCTAGTCACTTTTCTTAAAAGCTCGAGTTGATTCTCTTGGATTATTTTATTTCAAGTGACCAGATAGACGGCGCAGAAGTTTGAAGTTTAGACCAAATTATAACAGGACCTAAATGAACTGCCATCTCAATGAGTAGACTAAACTGGTGAGAAAAATGCATTTTGAGGGATGAAAGCAAGAACATCTAGGAAATTCAATCTCTTCCTCAAATTTGATCATCACATCGGCTAGTTGAAATACCAAAGTTATCAGCGAATAATCAAAGACTTCACAACGTCATATTTATGAAAAACAGTCAGTGATCAATGGTTTAAAAGAGTTGCAGCGATGCGACGCGAATATAAAACCAATAATATAACTTTGTACATGACTTTCCTGTAGCGCTGTTCGTATCAAGTTTCATTGCCTTTATGATACAAGTCATATGGCTATGATTGACGGAACCTTTTTTGTGATCACTAATCAGTGATCTCTGTAGAAGACAGTGCGAAGCTGTCTCAAATATAGAAAAAAGCTCGATCCATGAATGTGTTGTTTTACGTAATCGTTGCACAAATACCGGAAGGAGGGTGTAAACCGGTGAAATCCAGGTGAACAAACGTGAAAGGTCATTCATCAGTGCGAGACACTTTGTGTATATCGCAAAGAATATTTGGTAAGCAAAAAGTAATATAGCATTGGTTCCAGTTTTCTTCGGCAGAATACCGTAAATGCGGAACATATCCGGAAAGTGCGCTCATTGTAGAATACTGTGAATGCGGAACGTAGCCGGAAAATTTTTCTGCGGAAGCAGAAGTAATGCCATATTTGGTAATCTGCTACGATTTTCACTACTCGCTATCTTGCCATGCCGTTAGCTGCTCGCTCTCTTGAGTTTTTCTGCGGATGCAGAAGTAACGTTTCTCCAACATTAGCATCATCCTCGCTCCCCTCCTCTTCTTCTCCTGTTATCCTCACCAGGCTTTACTGCCTATACATCTAGCCTGAATATTCTTCCTAGGATGGAGATTTTCCTGTTTCATAGAACCACAAATAGTTGCGAAAACATCATTCCAGATGTTTTCTCCACTGCAATAGCCATCGGAATAGACCGTACTGAATTTGTTCGTGCAACTGACTTTTTGGACGAAGACACATCCCTTTTTAAATCGAATTAACCCTTCCTCTCAATAGCAAGACCTTCTTAAGAGTTTACCAAGGATATAATTCCTTCTGAATACACCTTCTCCTCCCTTCACTTTTCATTAGAAATCCCTAGAAGTGCACTGTTTTCAAACTTTCGGGACACTATCCTCCACTATCGCACTCTGCTAAAACTTTGGAAAAAAATAACTCTCACTTCAATCATAGATTAATTACTCTTCAAAAATATGATGAAATGGCGGTTTGATTCCGAGTGTAGCAGCAGATGGATGGAAAAGCGAAATGTGAGGGATTGTTGTTCATTTGGATTGTAAGCACAAGAAGACAGAGAATTTCGTTATGAAAGTTCATAAATAATATCAAATCAAAGATTTAGGGTCAGGCTACCCCATGGAAGTCAGCTATGTCCCTTTGAATTTCCTTTTATCGCTCATGAGGAAGAATGGGACATGACATGAAAGACATGAAAAACGAGTAGTGCTATCAGTCATAAGGACTAGTAAATTTATTTAAGATGAGTGTCGTTCAAAACGTCGAAGAAGGAATCATCTTGTTCATTTCTCCATCTTTTTTTTGACATCAATACCCTCAATGAAAGCAAGAATAAGAAGCAAGACGCTACTCGATTCTCGAAGAAATGAGATTAATTCGTGGAATCGCTCCAAGAAATGAGGAGAAGTGTCATTGTGAATGTCTTTTTATTTTCACACTTCAATGAGCCGCCAAATTGCTACGAAGCAATATGTGAATTGCATTGTCATCATTAATGACGTTCCATAAATATATCAACTAAACAGCGCCGAGAAGCATTCAAAAAGGTTTTGAAGGCAACAAGACGACAGCAAGAGATGCGTTTTATTTTTTTTAAAGTGAGACTCATTGTAAGTTCGCTGATATTCAAACAAAATATCCCGTTCTCTTCTCAAACGATCCTTTCGAAAAGGAACACCATATAAAACGATCGTCTCATCCTGTTTCCTCATCGAGTCGATTAAGCAGAGCAGAATAAATAAAACTATGATATTGCTGAATTGAATATGTCAATATGTCTGAGCAGCACTATTAAAGAGCAAAAAAAAAATAAACAATGCAGAACCCTCTAGAAATATAGAATATAGCAATAACGACGATCGCAAACAAAAATACTGCTGGAAATAGTGGACAACGACCTATGAGAACAAAGATAATAACAACTGGCTAATACTCGAAAATAAACGCCGTATAAGTCACTGTAATAAAAGTTTATTTTGGCAGATGAATTTAGGCTTTGTGCAACGAAGAGAAAAGGTGAGAGGAAATTGGAAACTGAGAAGAGCACACGGGTTGCTGCTAACGTTTTCAAAACTGATATGAGTGAGCAAATCTTTGCGGTTATCTGAGAATATCTTCAGCAAATTTGTCCTTTTTCAGTCACGATTCGATGAGTACTTTCGCTTTAGAAATCATCGCGTTGAGAATATCCCAAAGATGAACATATGACGTTGTAGCAGCAATGCGGCACTAACTTATCTCGCTAACGTTGCAACAAATTCCCAAAATAAACCCTCTAGTTGGACTATTTTCTCAGCTCTTGATCCCTATGACTGAACGTTAACTGCATGAAATATTTCTTTTCAAGTGCCGCTTTTTCCTCTCTTTTTTTTCTCATCCCTATATAGCGAAACGAAATCACAAACAAAATTGACGCTACCGTAAATTGGATTTTCTCGGTTAGCAAAGCTTCTTAGCATATATATGTCGAAACGATCTATACACAGGTGTGCGATTTTTTTTATATGCTGAAGAACGTTTGGGAAACCTTAGAGGATGCAGGAAAGGAATAGCATCAACTGTAGAATATGACAAGCATGCAAACTGTGCATTCAGATAGGCGCTTATCGACATTGCCCTTAAAGTACAGAAATTTCCTGAGAACGACACTTTTCGTAGGATGTTGTAGCACACAATAACATGAGAAAATTTACAGCAATCGATGGCAGCTGAATTTCACGAGAAAAATAGAACGTCTGAGTTTTGCAACTTTCCATGGTAAGTAGATAATAATTTAGGAGTATATTCCACCATGAAATGTACCGTTGACTATGCACCAGTAGAATATAAACACGTTTTTGCGAGGATAGCGATAATAAGGAAAGGACGAGAGTGTACAAGATGGAAGTGATTTAAATCCTTCGCAGTTAGAGCGAAGTGTTGTAAGGGGAACTAATCGTTTTGTGCGATTTCGTTACACCCACGAAAGCATTTCGCATTCTTGAGAAGCGCTATGGACGAGAAGCACTTGTCGTTCGAATGAATGAGATTGTAAAGGAACTCAATAAAACATATTGCTCCATATTTTAAGTCATTTTAGCGAATTGAAATTTGCAGAAACGGATTCTGATGTCGCCATACGTGAACACGAATAATAGATGAATTCACTTCGCTGAACATCCTTCCGCTTGCATAGCAAACCGTCGCTTGTAACTATGGTTACAAAATAATAAGATTTATCAAGGTGAATAACGTCCCCTCATACCTTCCGTGTGTCTCATTAGATTCCATGAGTTTTTACAGTGCAGATTTAGGAGCTGAAAATAAAAGTTGGCAAAATGGCTGAAGACAACAAAGCAGTGGTCTCAAAAATTCGAGAAGTGCTCTCAAGAATACATCCAGAAAGGTGGATTTCATTTGCATGGCACCCTTTTTTTCCTAGCCTTTCCTCATTTTTATCTTCTTTCTTTGCTCTGAATTTCTTCCCATTATTTTCTCATTTATTATTCTTCACTCTTCTCCGCCATTCCCTTTCACAAAGTATCATCTCTTGCTTTCGCACTTTTACACCTATTTCATCACGCATCTTCGCTACAATTCCACATCTTCTCGCTTATTACATCTCAAATCACTTCTTGCAAATACCTCTGGGAATCCTCATAATTGGGCACGTCTACGATCAGGATGGACGAAAGCAAAATCGCAACGTGAAAGCGTTGTTACGCCTATATTACTTAATTTGTGTTATCAGATAATTTTGATGCTTATATGTGAGCTTTGAAGTTTCGCATTCGTTTCGTTGGACAAGAGAAACAATTTCCTTGAATAGGGGGTTGATATTTTTATCGATTAGTTATGTCAATAATGCTATAATCACAAGTTAATCAGTTATATACGTCAATATTTTCTTGCATGGAACAAATGGAACATAAGCATCCTCCATTTAAGATGATACAAATTGGCTTGAAACAATTGGTAAATTTTTGCATTTAAGCGTTCGAATTTTGCACCTCACAGAGCATCTAAAATTCGGAATTTATTGCGCTCATTTATTGGAATATTCTTTTTGGATAATAAAGTTCCAACACTCGATAGAAGTTTTCTTGTTTGCGTAGATGAACGTTTCCTTCAATGAATCTACTTTATATGATATGAAAAGCAACTTTATCGACAATGCAAGCTTAACATGAAATAGTCATTCTAAGCCTCCCTTAGCCTCCTATAATTTCAATCACTCATTCGTGCTCTTGTTTCGTTTCGTCTCAGAGGCAAATTTACGTATGCGAATGCGGATCATTCAATTTCAAAGACGTAATTTCATATTTGGAAGAATTTTCTCATCATAGCCGCTTACACGTCAACCCAAACTTTGTGAGTGAGACTTGCAACGAAAATGGATGCAAAAGAATCGATGAAACACAAAATTCATGCGTACGGGATAGTGCTCAACAAATTAGGCTCAAGCTTAGTTTCAAAATTTCAAAGATTTTAGGCTATCTCCCACTCTAGATTCTTTTCTGAATAGAGGCGTTGCAAATGGCTCAACAGGTGTATCGCTGACTGAAAGCTTCGTAACATGATCATTACTTGCATGTCCTCTTCGAACGCTTGCAGAATTTCCTGCTCTCGCATTATGCAAATAATATCGCAAATTCGAAATAATTCCTCGTAATATAAGATAACTACACGAGGTAAGCTTACACATTTAGCTGTGAGTTCACTCAACTTCGTATGCGTTTATTTGCTTGCCTGCCTCTTAGATTCATGCTATCAATCACTGGAGTGTTGTCACGAGATTTGGTGCGCACTAGGAAGTGATACATATTCATAAAGACCTTCGATGGTGAACGCATCTTACGAAAACACGTGACTGGATCGCGAAATACTTCAAATGTGGCTCAAAATATGTGTGACTAATCATTTGGGATAGAGTATGCTGCCCTAGTTATTGGCAAATACGATTTGCTTAAAAAAGGGAGACGAAATAAGCTCGGAGGTGAATCGCAAAAACGCATAACATGGCAAACATCTGAAGCAGTTGGCAACAAGTTTTAATCACAATATGTCAATCGGGAACCCCAACGTCAAGTTTTAGAGCCTCAGATAACGAAGTAAGAATCACTCAGCAAGCTATACTCGTACATTCAAGGCAAACCTATTCCAGCATTGGAATAAATAGGCCGTTTTGCAATAAAAGCTATCGGAAAGGTGAGAAGAAAAGACGGGAAGGTGTCGAAAGTGCATAGCAATTTCGGTTGTAGCGCAAAAATCCATAGAAAATTATGTCATATAGAGGCAAATTAGCCTCCAATGCATTTTATGGGGTTTTCAGAGCTTTTTTTTTGCAGTTTCCATGGATCTACGTTCTCTTGTTTAGTATCCCTCTCTTTTGGCAGTTAAAACTCGGAATGAGTTTGCGATATACATCCAAAATTTGGCAAAAAATATTTTTCTCCTAAAAGAGTGAACTTTGCGATCGGTTACTTCTGAGTTTAATTCATTCACAATCTCGGAAACTCTAAATAATTAAACTTCAAGCGAATCAACGTATCAATATTCGTATGCATTTGCGAGTTTCTTTTTTACGAGATTCCTCTCAGTAATCTCAACTCTGGAATCACTAGATAACCGTATGAAATTTGATGGACACGATATAAACCATCGAAGTACCTTGGATCATTGGATCAATGGATCAATCTTGGATCAATCCATTGGATCGATTGGATCAATTTCGAGAAAATGTCTCAGGGTTGACCGATCGCTACTCAACAGCAGAAAAGTTTCTCGGCGCGTTTTAAATCATTCAGATTTTCAATTTACACTCGCCACAATGCAGAAAAAAAAAGAAAAATCTTCAGTTTGATGTTTGTGTGCAACGTTTGAGGTGTTTAAAATGCGAAGATAATATATCACTTGTTTAGTATTCATTGGGAATAAAAAAAAATGATTGGTGATGTGAGTATGATAGAAAAAAAAGCATATTGTGTCACCTCTTTTGGTAGGCTTATTCGGCTTTTTTTTTCGATAATGAAAATATCTCTTTGCAAGAAAACGGCGAGGAAAACATCGAAACATTTCGATAAGGAGCAATAATATACGTGTCGCAAAAAAAGGAAGAGAGAAAGAAAGGAATAAGATGATAACATAGAATGTGAAAGCAAATAAAGTAGCATCGTGAATTAAGTAACAATGAGATCTTTAAAAGAAACAGCCGATTTAGTTCATAGTGGAATGCATTTTTTCCACAATCGAAGAAGGGAAAGGAAGCTCGAAACGGGAGAGGAGGAAACAGCGAGATCTCAAAATGGTTGCCAGTTATCTACATCGACTGAGCTAAGACTGATTGGAACTAGCTGAGAAAATGTTGATCTACAATGATGGAAGAATGAATGTACCAACAATCTTGGCAAGAACTTGGTTTCAACGGCCGATTAATAACACCTCTAAAGAGACGTTGTGTACAGATACACAGACAGGAAGGCCTAGAAGAAAAATCAATGCGAATTGAGTATTCAAGTTTTTACATCAATGGCTGAGTTTTCTAAATATCCGAAAAAAAACGCGACAAAATACATACTTTTTCGCGAACTTTATAGCATATCATTCTGTCTAATCGACAAGAATAGACTTTTGTGAGATCTACACTTGAGATTTATGGCCAACAAATTTCGTTAGCCTTATTTCTGCGATATTTTAGCCGAACTTAAATGATAGATGTGCATACACTCACAGATAAACGAAACTGCGCATACAGAAATAGATACTCACACATGCCCTGAGACATACATTCGTACACAGACATCGGCACACGCATACACTTATATGCGCATACGCGGATGAACGCCACGCAGATATGCACAGACACATATTGCACATATGTGCACATGCACATACTACGCAAGTACACATATAAATCCTCTACGCTCAGGACATAATGCCATTATATACTGCTTTCATCATAGTTGGCTATAACGAGGGCTGCTGATACAGCTGCTTGATTGCCAGGTGAATATATTAATATCTCTTTTGGGTAATTCAATAGCAGATCTATGCGATCCGTGGAATTATGAAGCGCACACGTCAGGATGCATCCTGGCGTCATTACTCATGTGTCTAGAATCTGTTTGGTAGAGGGAATCGCTAATGAACGAAGGATTTAGACAATTGTGGATACTTCATTGGATTGAGGATTGGAAGAGGAATCTAAAAAATTTCCACTTTTTTCCTATCATCATTCCATTGCGTGTATCATTGTTTCATTCTTCTTAGTTAGGCTTCGTCAACACCACTTTTTTGTCGACTATTCTCATGAGGTTATAAAGCTGTGTCCTTGATGAACGTTTAGGATATTTTATAAGCGAAAAATAACCGAAGTGATGGATTAAAACTCATAGAAAGCCATTTGTTACATACGGGTTCGATATCACTGATCACCTCTCGCTCCATTCCTCCTTCCTTCTTCCCCCTTCCCGTTTTCCCTAAAAACCACTAGACGCGATACCGTTAACATCCCTTTCCTTTTTTCCAGGGATATCCAAACTTGATGCCACTAGGCACCTCATCCTCGCCTTCCTCCGAAATGTTGCTGGCTTGCGACATGGGAAAGAGCATAGCACATCGAACATAGCGCACGTATTGGAAGCACAGACGTCATTGTGTGCAGACGCCATCAGCACTAAAATTGACTTGAAAAAAAACAACAAAATTCCAAATCCTCAGGGCTGAGTCGATCGTCGAAGCGAAGGAACTTCATCTTCTTGTTTTTATCGTAACGCAACTAAGCGGAAATGAATAACTGAAACGCTAATATTGTGAAAGAAAAAGGAGGAGCAAATGCTTGTACTTCCATGAAAGCTTCAAGTAATTTCATATCGCTATAGACGAGTGAGGAATGTAGCCGAGTGTGATGACTTGTGTAGCATCATATGTGATGATTGGATGCACGTCAACATGAGTGCACACTTCAAGTTTACACTACTTTAGCATAGTTGACGATGCACAAGAGTTGATTCGGCTAGCAACATGCGAAATTAAGCGATGAAGCCTATCGTCTCTTCCCGAGTTGTATCAATAATTCTCTTCGTTCAAAAATATTTGACTCCTCCTCTCTAGACGTTTCATTTTTTACGTATAATGGGAGAAATATGCTAATATTATTCTATTTGAAAGCATCTAAATGCAAGAAACATGAAACGTCGATGAAGCAGCAGCAGCAGCAGTCAATTGCTGACGTGTAGCCGCTCGCAATGCGTTTCGAAATGCTTTCAACTTGGGTTGCATCTGCCACTCCCTTCTTGAGAGAAGGAGGGCTCTTTTTCCTCTCCAATCCTTCATCCCTCCCTTCCCCCCCCCCCATACCACCTTAACTCACCTTAATCCGACTCTATTGCTTTCTTATCGCTTCGCCGTTTTCTTATCGGGCCAAACTTGGTTGAAAGCATGGGCATGTAGCAAGAACTAATCGTTAAAAATTCTGACTTATTGACTGCTTGACAAGTTGCGCCCAGTTCTTATCACACCGAGAAATACAGAAACCAGTCGTAGTACGGAATGAAGTTTTCACCTCGTTACATGGAGGACAAATGCTTGGAACTACCTCGCTCTGCATTGGTAGATGAGATCTAGAAGGGCCTGAGGCATTGATGTGACTTGAGCAGCATCAAAGAGAAATTTGATTAGGATGAAAAAGAAAAGGACCTCGGTGACGTATTCGCTGGAAGGAGGCCGGAGTGCACCACAAGGAATCTTCGGCGTGGAGTCCATCTAAGGAAAAGGATGCCAAGGAACCGTTCTCCCAGATAAGACCCTCTCATACAAGTTAAGGACAACAACTTTGTGCTTAGAGTAGGTGACAGTCACTTCTGTTCGTTAAAGCCGCAAATGGGAGCTCTGACCTCAGTGAATATATTACACTTCCGCTTATTCGTTATACCAAAAAAAGCAGCAATTATGCGGCACTTAATGGGCGGTAAATATGACCTATTTTTCCGATTGGTGGGGAAGTAGACACCTTGCAATTTGCCTTGAATTAACAGATGCCTTGAAATTTTCGGCTGGGTGAACTGAGTTTCAAGATCTTCATTACTTGAGCGCGTAAGTGAAAAAGAGCATCACGAACTGTGTTAGCAAAAGAAGCATTCGGCGAAAGGAAAGGAGGAGCAAAGTGTACATGGCAATGCTTGTCGTAAGTAAAAGCAATTCGATGAAGTTTTGCCTATGGCATCAAAGAAGTGTGCTTTCCTTTCACACCATAGGATGGATGCTGAGGCTACTCAGCAACTGCAGCAAGAAGCCTTCGACATGAACAGGTTTGTTAGATGTAATCATTCATGATGATGCTAGTGATGGCACGTACGGGATGTATGCCATCCTGAATTTTCAATGCACCTTCGAAACAGCTCTACCGACAGTGAAGTGCTTCTGATGGAATGATGGAAGCCGACCTAGCGTAGCCCATCGCTTGCGGAAGGGTCATGAGCTGACGGGTCATGAGAACCGAATTTTGTTGATCAGCCGCACGCGCCTCGTTTGAAGACAGCATCCGTTATGTGGTCTTAGAAACTGCACTTACACTACGCAAAGACTTGTAAGCGAAGTCGCTTATACGTTATTGACAGCGGGAATTGATAGACATGGCGAACACCGAATTTCGAAGGAAATATGGTAGAAGGATTTGCTAATTGCTTTAGATAATAGCAATAGTGACACTTGCGCCTCCAATTTTTCACAGAGATGC